>OZ007583.1:23925508-23965508 GCA_963931925.1 Onchidella celtica
CAAAGGCAGAAATCAAACAATAAAAGGGCAAAAAATAAAATAAATTGATAAACAAATGAACAAGGATTTGCTATTAACAGGTTAATTGATAAATTAATGTGGAGGCCAAATCATGGTTGCACAGACTTAGAGGAAAATAAGTTGCGGAAAAAAAGTTGTTTACCCCTGATTACAGTAAGCAACTCATGGGCTGCAGTTCTAACCAATCATGGATATTTACATAACACTTTGAGGGAAAAAAAGGTTATTTCTATACTTAAAATGTGCAAAATTATTATTCTGTTATTACACAAGGAATGTTGTCAGGGGCGCGTTGCATAATTACAAAGCCAAAATAGACAAAATACTGGTCTATATTCATTGTTCAGCTATGGCTTATACATGTAATATAAAATACTACGCGCCCCTGAAGGCAACCTATGGCAAATTGTTTTATAAAGGTGTGCAAAGATACACATGGTTGTTGCTAGGGGACCGTAGTAATATACACAGTAAGCTACAGATGACTAGTGAAATACTTTCTCTATTGGGTTTGTAATTAGACAAAGCGCCCCCCCCCCCCCAAAGCAGCAGTCAAAATGCAATCGGTCAGGTGATATTGATGAAGAGATATTTAAGAAGAAACTTCTGAGAATTATTTTGAAACGAACTTTGGTTGTCAAAGGTCAAGTTGCAAATTTGGTATTTAGTAACCCTGGTAAAGAGAAAGGCAGTTCAGTTATCTTAACAATACTTATTATGGACTGTCACAGAACAGCAAAGTAGTAACTGACACCGCCGCGCTATCAAAAAAAAAAAAAGAGACCGGGATCAAAATTTAAAAAATGGTATTTGGAGTTTTCACTAATCTAGAATCACATACACGACCAAAAGATATATAATCTGGTCTGCGCATTTCATTGCCTCTGGCAGCATGGCCTGACAAAATCAGCTGACATTCAGCCATAGCCAATATCAGAGTTATTAAAGTTCGTTCTAAAAAAAAAAACAGAACAAAAAACCAATATTTTTAAGTCGAAGTTTTATCGAAACTTTTATTTTGGAAACGAGGTCCTTGGTTCAGCAGAAATGGCAATTACGTTTTGATGGTTGAAACTGTATTGTCCTCAAGGCTTGTCGGCTGATTAGTGGCCCAAAGTTAATGATGATTAAACGAGGGGGAATCGATAGATCGATGATTATAACTATATTAATGAGAGAGAAAATTAGTTGACCGATATTTATTTTTTTTTACCTTTTATTTATTCAAGTATTTCTTGGACCCCGGAAAAAAGGGGGGGAAGGGAGGGGTTCATTATCCAACTAGCCGGCCGATCTGAGCGCCCAGGTCAGCAGTCCTAGGTTAAAACATACCTTGCACAGAAGAGTGTCTACTCGTTGATCTTCATGAACTAAGCCTATATAGCCTACAGTTTGTTTTGGAGTTCAGGTAGACTTTCCCTTGGTGTAAGCCTGATCCTTTCCGTTGCAATAATCATTACAATAATTATCATTGTGCCTCATATACCTTTATCGGTTACTCGCCACAGGGCAGCGGTAGAGTACCGGACTGATAATTATTTAGACGGAAGATATTCTAGTTCCATCGGATCCCATCGGATGGGGCGGGGACGAGATGGTCTAGAGACAAGGTGCTCGTCTCTCAAGCCCGAGGTACCGGGGCCGATCCCCTGTCGGTGCAGGGATATTGGATTTTTTTTCGGGGGAAAAATTCCTGTTCCCGATCCTATAGCATGTAGGAGAACCACTGGTATAGGTGAATTTTACGTACCCGTGGACCGCTTATTCGTAGAATACACAAATGTGATATTTGAAGTTGAATTTCCATCCCCAATGTGATAATTGAGGCTCAGAACGAAATTTCCTGTCATACTTTTTTATTCCACTCCAGGAAAAGGAGTCTTTTTTTCCGGGTCAAAATATCGGGACACGTTCTTTTCTCCAACTCAGTTGTGGCTCAAAATCAACAAAAGTATTAAAAATACAGCGTACGTCAAGTCCTTTTTAAAATACTGGCTGAGTTGCCCGGCCCTGCCCGGGATAAATCAATTTATTAGTTTCAGTTCTGGGTGATTATTATGGACCTGCTTCATTTTGCCTGTTCCTTTAGCTTTATTTTATTTTTGTTTGTTTGTTTATTTGTTTTTAAATGAGTTTTACTGCTCTCCCTTTGCGCGTTGACATCCTGCGCATCCAGCCAGCATCCGTCAAATGGCAATGATTTGCGCACGGGTTAGTTTGTTTGTTAGTGAACACATCGCAGGAAGTGATAATGGCATGTGTAGGCCGAAGTGGGCTATTATTAGAAACATACATCAATATCTTACATGGAGCTATTGATATCTTATTGTTCGTAAATTTCGGATCAAACGCTCTCGTGAATTTATTCTTTAATTATAACCGCATTTACCGATTAACTCAGAAATAACAAACGGTTTTGTTTGTGTGTAGCGATAGGAACAATGTTCGCTATCCCATAATTCTTTGTGCCAAATTTCAGGTCGGTGCGTTGTGTAGTTTCCGAGTCCATAGGACTATTAGGGGTTTTGTTGTAGCTTTATTATATTTATTATTATATAGATGTGCACCTAAACGTATCAGCCGTTCTATGCATATATTTTGTAGAATTTAAATCTCGGCGGTTAAAAAGCCTTTCATGATTACACTAGAGACCTTACTTCCTTTATAATATGATGATTTGTTTGTCTGAGAGTGTTTTTGGAGCAAAAGATTATGTCTGTGACCTTGCAAAACTTTAATTCGTATAAAAACATACTGTACATTACCGAACTTTAATCTAATGCAAAATTTCGAATTTATTACCTTTTTATCACGACAGAATCTTGACTTCTTTTGTGTGTGTAATTAAAGTAATTTCAACCTCTTACATAATAATAATAAAACGATCCTGATGATAATCAGCCGTTCAATAGCCTTGACAGCAAATAACAAGTCTTGATACAGGATATTTCAATTATGTCGGTCTGACAGAGGAGTTAGTTTAAATTGTTTGTCAGCATTTTAGTGAGGTTACGTTGATCTGTGACAGCAGTGCTGGTGTACGGGAATGTTGGTCATGAACAGAACAACATTATAGTTTAAAACATTACAGAAAATTTATCTATCTATCTATCTATTTATCTATCTATCTATCTATCTATCTATCTATCTATCTATCTATCTATCTATCTATCTATCTATCTATCTATCTATCTATCTATCTATCTATCTATCTATCTATCTAGCTATTTATCTATCTATCTTTCATCTATCTATCTATCTATCTATCTATCTATCTATCTATCTATCTATCTATCTATCTATCTATCTATCTATCTATCTATCTATCTATCTATCTATCTATCTATCTATCTATCTACCTGTCTGTTTGTCTACCTGTCTGCCTGTCTGACTGACTGTTTGTCTATCTATCCAGATGTCTATCTGTCGGTCTGTCTAGCTGTCTGCCTTTTCATCCATTCATCCATCCGTTTGCCTATCTAGCTGTACAGTTTGCTTCTATCTATCATCTGTGTCTAATAATCTAATAATACATCTGTCCATGCAACTATCTATCCATTTCCACCTCGACTGTTGCAATCAAAAAGTGTTGTCTACTGATTCGTTTATTTCCACGGCTTTTTTTTTTTCTATAATACTTCATGGAACACGTTGCCCTGCACGAACCCATTGCAAGACAAAGTCGAGTGGCGCACT
Organism: Onchidella celtica; assembly: GCA_963931925.1. Lineage (NCBI taxonomy): Eukaryota > Metazoa > Mollusca > Gastropoda > Systellommatophora > Onchidiidae > Onchidella > Onchidella celtica. The sequence continues at coordinate 23,929,226 of OZ007583.1, forward strand.
AAGACACAACTATTTTGCCTCGGTTTTAGTGTGAGTTGTGGATTATGGAGTTAAACGGCACCTCGCACACTGGCAAGACCGAAACAGATTTGTCTCACTGGTCTCGCCCACAGCATCCGCTAAGCAATTTTTTCTGAAAATGACGTATGAAACACTCTTTGCTTCTATAACGGTGAGGAGTGGGTCGGGGCGGATGCTGTGGACAAGTATACAAAGGCAAAGAGGGTTTTACTTATTCACACGTCATTTGCCGTTAGAGTAGCCGAGCGGGGAGGACGATGCTGTGGCCAAGATCAGTTACTGGTAGCTAATCCTAAGAAAGTTCAAGTCTAAGTCCAAACTGACACTAAACAGACTTGACTCTGCCCTCCACCCGCCTAGTCCTTAACCTGCCAAGAAGAAAAATAAAAAGGTATAGATATTATCATCAAATCATCTAAACATGTTAAGCTGTATTTAGTCTGGCCTTTCCAGACAGACCATCTCTTGCAAAAGCTAGACTATGCTTTGCAGTAACAGCCTGAGATATACAGGCAAAGTGGTTTGGATGGTCTGCTCTTCAGGCCTGAACGCTGTCCGCAATGTGACTCTCACGGGAGCACGCAGTTACAATACTTTCGTAGCGCTTTAGAAACGGACCAGACCTGATTTTTGTCTTCATATTTTTTGGAGCTAAACATTTATGTCTGTAGAGGAAACTGTTTTGTTCTGTGAGTTCTATTTTGTCGTGTTACATTAAATATTGAAGAATAAATTAATGTGTCTTTGATGCACAGCTGACATGGGAGAGATAGAATAACATCATTTTATGAATGTCGCTAAGCAATGATTCTTCATCCTTGAAAACCTGTTCCACTCTACATTCATGTTCCGACTCTATTTCCTTGGCAACAATTCAGAGAATTATAGAATTCTTAGAATTCTAACAGAACACGTTTATAGGTTGAACGTGTTTAGAACTGAACTTTGATCCGGCAGCCATTTTACACGTACTTTAAGATCAAGGAACATGGCGTCCTATAGTGATGACTCGCTAGATCCCTTTGCGAAATAAAGGAAAAAACCGATAGAATCAAACATCAAAAAGCATGGAAGACGTTGAGCTGTACAAGCTGCCAAAGGACAAATGGTATAATCGGTTAACAACCGACCGAGGTGCCAAACATCACATAATTATGCTACCATTTTTCATTCTTTAGTGCCGAATGCAGTGCCTACACATTTGATCAGTTTAAAGTAAGTGGATTTTTCCGAACTATGGAGCTGGAAATGCCATTTCTGGTTATGGCCTTGATCCACAAACGTCTTCTTCTCTCACTCAGTTCCTCTGCTACTTTCACCTTGCGTGTATGAATCCCAGGTATGGAAACAAAATGTTTGCTTTCGTCCGACGTTCCATGTCGACAACCAAACATAGCACAAATGGTAGGCATTATGAACAGCATGTACAAGAATAATAGCGGGTGAAAGTATACAAAGTAGGTACTATGTGAAGACATATTCGTTCAACCCATATAAGACAATCATGTAACACGGACTTACATGATATCATAGCTCGTCATTTTATAATGAGCTGGACGAGCGTATACTTTCTCGAAAACTCTTGGTTGGATTTATTTTAAATTTTGGATGGGCTCATAGTTTTACACTAACCCTTATGGACCTGATATCTTATCTGTTCGCCTGTAGCCCGATTTTGAGTTTGTTTCTCTGGGCTTTGTAAAGAGACGCATAGTTAAACCAATTATTCAAAACAAAAAAAAATCTACCTGATTAAACTTTACTAAACCTTAACATGGTGTTCACTTTGGACGGGAAAATGATTAATGAAAAACGTATTATTCAAAAATATGTAACAGACAAAGCATTTACCATAAATTGCCAGTCTGGCAGGGTAAACTTTTCAGTGTTTGTGAATTCCAAAACCCGTGTTTTAAATTGTCCTGGGATCAATAAATTCTGTGCTCTCTGTTACGAATTTCAAATTGGAGAGAATTCCATAGGTCTCTGTGGATCCCAACTCTTGCGAACTATGAAACCGCATGGAATATTTCGAGGGAGGGGGGGGGGGCAAAAGTACAGCTCAGATTTATCATGAGTGGGCATCTTATGGCTCAGCCGACCTGATCCAGCCTGCCAAGCAATTTTGGCCGGGTCCCAGGGTTTCATGGAAAAAAATACCTTTACATATCGGTCTCTGAACTATGTAAAAAAAAAATATACATATAGATCTATATAATTAAATGTATATGTATAACACAAACATGCAATCTTCCCTCACCCCCCCCCCCAAACCCACCCACAACCCAGCCCCTCAGTGGCAGACATTTAGTGATGTGATGTCTGGGATCAACTACCTGGTTGTATGCCCCAAGACTCTACAGCTCTGATAGGTTTACCACTACTTTATATTATCTTTATCAGCTTTACGCACAGTATTTACATGCATGTAACAAGTCCTCTACGCTGGTCTGGTTGATTAAAATACGGATCCACATCCACAAAAAGCTTGTGGGACTGTAGGGCAGCTTGTGCAACGAAATTATCAGCGATAATTGCAAATTTTTAAAAAAAATTAATTTTAATTGCACTCTCTGATTGGATGCCCCCCTGAAATGGATGCCCGAGGCCGCCTACCCTCGCCCCACCCCCCTTTCTGTACGTCTATCCGCCCCCCCCCTCCAAAAAAACAACATGTTTTCTTTAAAAAACAGCATCCAAATAAATAACATTTTGACATTTACAGAATTGCTTTCATAAGGGTTGAGATTACCCGGCCCTCTGCACCTTCACTTTTATTAGGTCTGGTCCTTACTATAATTATGAACGGTTGCCCGTGTCCGCTCTTGACAGTCATGCTCCTGAACCCGAAAAATGTGTCTGTGGTTAACGTAACAGGATAACTTTCTCCCCGTCTTCCATTTGATCATATTACTGCTCCGGGAGAAATACTACTTCTGGAGATATGCCAACAGATGACATCAGCATTTAAAACAGCCAAAGGGTTTAAGTATACATTTTGGGGGTTCGGCGGACAGAGAGGTAACTTTACAGCGGTTTCAAGCTATTTATTTTATCGGTTCTCTTTCACAGTATCTTTCAGTTGGCTTAGCTTGAGCGTCTTCAGTTTTTCAGACAGGTTTGAGTCATTAGGGCTCTCCTAGTTTGCCCCTTAAACTAAATAAACAGAAGATATATGGAGTCGCAGCCAGGCTCGAAGCAAAGTCAAAATCAGGCAAAAAGAAAAAGTCACTTCGGGCCACCATACATTGACGGACCTTCTGTACACCGAGAATCCAAGTTTGCTTTTAGGTCTTTATTTGAAAAGATTCTCTGCCTTAGACATTTTCTCTTTTCTTGTTCTTGTTTCTGCGTGTTTTTTGTGGTTGGGATTAGTTTTTTAAAAATTAATTTTGCCAGGGCAGCGGCATTGTTCGGCTCGCTCTTCTCGACTTTCAAATGCCGAGGTATCTTTAACGTGCGCAACGTGTACACAGAACCTCTGAGTTTTTTGCCCTTATCCGAGAAGACTAGGTTCTTGATCGTACCTAACGTATGATCAGGGACAGGAAATTTCCCCCCCAAAAAATTCCAACACGCCTGCACCGACCGGGGATCGAACCCGGTACCTTCGGCATGAGAGATAAGCACCTTACCTCTAAACCAAGGTGTCCCCGAGAATCCAAGTTTGGGACTGTCAGACGTTCAAGTACCCACATTCTATAAACGTTGTACGATTTTTTTTATTTGTTTGATTTTTTTAAGTGCTTTAATTTTCTATTGTGTCACATTTTTTGTTCCTGAATGATGATAATATACCGAAAACTTGATCTGTCTTTCCTTTTCCTTTGTGTACTATTGTATCACTTCTGTATTATTTCATACGCGTGGCTTTGCTACATACAGCCTTTTCTTTTTGCCACATTTTGACTCTTAAACTGAAGACGAAAAAAGCATCTTAGGTTCCAACATCCCCCATTGATCTTTGCTGCGGGTTTTCCTTCTTAAGTAATTGCTCCGAGAATGAAGGAATGTTGTGGGCTGCTTTTTTTTCTTATGTTGGAATGAAGAGATCAATATTTAAAAACCAATTCAGTGGCCAAGTGATTAGAGTTCTCGGCCTGGGGACGAGATATCCAAGGTTCGAATTTCGCTGTGAGAATGGGGACAATCCAAAGCATTTCTGAATTTATTCTTATTCTTATTATTATTTTAAATACTCACACATAGGTAGGCTGGTGGTAGTCCAGACTCATTTCTGATTATATCCTTGTTTTGCAGGAAGGGGATTTAAAATCTTTAAAATAAAACAAAACAATATAATATCTCCTTTTTTATGTTGTTTGCGCTCATTTTCATGACCAGGAGAACTAAATTCATAATACTAAAAATGAAATGCAATATTTGATTGTATTGTAAAAAGTGTTTGACTATGTCATGTCTGTGGCGCCGGATAATTACATGTAGAATTTGAAACTCATGAAATGAAGTTTGTATTTTTTTGCATTTCGTATACTTCTTTCAATCCCAATTGGGAAATTTGCCTTAGTGTCATTGCAGCCCAGATACAACTGGAGCAGACACGTCGCCACAGTGCAGCGCCTGTCTGCGGGCTTTTTTTTTTTGGGGGGGGGGGCGAGGGGAGTGGTAGCGATGTACATTATATTATCCTATGTTAGTCTTTTGTTGTTGTTGTTGTTGTTGCTATTGTAGTTGGTTTTGATGCTGTCGTTGCTGCTGTTTTTAACACCCATACAAATATATTAGATAAGAAAATGAGTATGGAACTGAATGATAAGTGATGACTTTTTTTGTTTTTCCTGATGCTGATTTTTAAACTGGGTTTAGCACTAAAACGGAAACTGGCCCAGATGGCTTCTGAATTCTGAACCCAATGTTTGTGGACGATAATGAATGAAAATCAATGGCGCCTCACTATTATTTTACCTGATTTTTCTGGACGCTAATGGCAAAAGAATGGAATGCAACTCGTTGATTACTAGAATTGTGAAAACCTCCAGCTGTTGTTGAGATCAATATTGTGATCATCACCGTTTATCTGTTTCCTCTAGAGCAGGAGTTTTTAAACCAGGGGACAAATATCCCCGTGGTGGGGAAATTCAAGGTTTTCAAGGCTGTATATCCTGGCCATTAAAGGATTAAGTAGCCATGTCTGTTGTGCTTCAAATACATTTAGAATTTAAAGTGAAAAAAAACAAACTGAAATGAATAATGGAAAAACCTCAGGAGATCCGGTGTCGGTATTACATTGCGGTACCGGGATTGCGAGATAAAAGTCAAAACTATGGGAATCGGTACCGAGGTCGACAGGTTTGCCGGAAGGAGAGATGAAACACGAGGGAGATGTGGGCTGTGCTTGGGGAGCTGACCTGGGCTGGCTTGAGATGGGATGAGGAAAGTTGGGGGGGGGGGGGCGGGTAGGGGGTAGGTGAGGGCAAAATGAGTGACAGAGAGGATGGGAAAGATAGTTTGCGTGAAAGTGTGAAATGGGGGGTTCGGGGTGAACTCAGGTCAATAGGATGAAGATGGGGTGAATATAAAATAGAAAATGTGATGCAGAGAAAGAGAGATACAGTGAGTTGGGCCAACATGTGACAGAATGTTGATGGTCAATAGAATTATCCTTAATTATAAAAATCATAATTACCCTCCGGCTTTGCCCGGCACAAGACCTACTTCCACTCATCTCTCTCTCTGTCTCTCTCCTCTCTCTCTCTCTCTCTCTCTCTCTCTTTCTCACCCTAATGTTACTGTCCAAAATACTCAGGCTCTCACTAAATGGTCTCAGGTCGCGACACGCCTTTTCCTGCTAAAGCCATTCCCATTTGCCATCAAAGTCTACCCAAATACGAACTGGTCAAGTGGACATTTGATAGCCAAATTTGATGTGTTTTGATTCTGTGTCTCGGGGGATGACCTGTTAGGACACGAGGTTTTTACGACATCAATCACTGTAGCTGCTATTGTTCCCGTGTACAGACACATGAGTTCACGCTTGCAAACTCACTCGCGCACTCATTCACTCACTCTTAACTCAGCTATTTTTTAATCTTTCAGTCATCTATTCCCTCCTTTATTTATTCACTCGTTCATTTACACCTGCACTTTTTCACTCGTTGGTTTACTAAGTCACTCACTCATTCACTCATATACTCACTCATTCTCCTAATTTACCCACTCTCCTTATTCATTCACTCACTCACTCCACTCACTCTCTCATTCACTCACTCACTCACTCACTCACTCACTCACTCACTCACTCACTCACTCACTCACTCACTCACTCACTCACTCACTCACTCACCCACCCACTCACTCACTCACTCACTCACTCACTCACTCACTCATTCACTCACTCATTCACTCTCACTCACTCAGTCACTCACTCACGCACTTATTCATTCACTCACTCACTCTCGCTCACTCACGCACTCACTCGCTCAAGCTCTCAGACACTCATTTCATCAGTCATCACTCACTCACTCACTCACTCACTCACTCACTCAGTCATCACTCACTCACTCACTCACTCACTCATTCGCTCAGTCAATCATATTTTATATTTTCAGTTCTTATTTTCCCTCCACGGACCTTGCCGGAACCTGCACTTTTCCTTCCAACATCAACACCTCCTACTGCCTCTAAGCATACACTCCACTGGCTCACCCTGATCATTATTCCTCGAGCCCATTAATTATTTCGCTCTGGATCTTTGATAAAAGATAACCTATCCTCTGTTCTTTGACACGTCGACCAGCGTCAAAAGACATGCTAGAATTTGATAACTAAACCTCTAATTACTTTCTGTGAGTTTAAAGCGTTTGTTTCTTATCGTAAATCATTTGAATATCGTTTTTGAATCGACAATAGACCCTCTCAGTTGATTGCATGCATAAAGCTATAAAAGCTTTTCCCTCTCAAGCTGAAACGTGGCCGGAGAAAATAAATAAATAAAAATCTAACCTTATTTGTTTTCTTCCATTATTCAGTATTGTCTGTGAAACGCTGTGCATACTGCAGATCTACAATTTAGTGGAAACGTAATGGCATGAAAAGAAGTGAAATCCACGCTTTGGGAGCGCAAGATTTCCTTTTTTCTGTTTTAATCATTCAGAAATTTTCTAAACTGACATCACCTTGGTCTAGAATAAAGAGTACGTAAGATCATTCCAAAAAGAGATGTATTAGTAAGGAAAGATTTGCAACACGGTGTTTTCCCAGCATATTTTTGTATTCTGGCTACGGTCCCCTAACAAATGCCATGATTATGATTATAGGGAACGGGGTTGAATGACACAGTTACTATATTTAGATTTACGTCATGGGTCATTCGAACAATTCAACGAGGCGGTTGAGCACGGTTGTGGACTTTGCACGCACTTTTCATGTGCAGTTGATCTTTGTGCCTCGAATTGCCCTTACAAAGTCCATAACAACTGTGCTTAACCACCGCGTTGAACAGTTCGAATGTCCTATGACGTCATCGGTAAATTTAAATATAATAACTGTGTCATTAAATCCCGTTCCCTATAGAGTAATGGCTCTGAAGTGTACCGCTTACCCTAGATCTTCTACAAGTAGTGGAACACATAATGACATGGAAAAATAATTGAATCATGTGGTTTATCTGTGTTCTATAAGCCAGCTTTCGTACTTTTACTGGTGAATATTGATCATTCTTGTTACTCCCGTGTATGCCAGGGGCAATGTCCCAAAGGTTAGAATGGTGAGTTCAAATGCAAGAGGTAAAAGATCGAATTCCTTTCAGTGTGGGGACCAATCTAACTAATTTCTGACTGTGTATTTTAATCATTCGCCAATGTCCCGTTAGTGTCAAGACGTCGTTCTTGGTCAGAAAACGATGGCCCTGAAAGGGACTCAAAAGTCCAATAAATCTTATACAGTTTTGCACGTACTTGATTAAACTTCATGCCGTCCTGTATCAATACTGCATTTCATTCAACCAAAATATTAACAACAGCCACAGGTTACGCAATTTTTCTGAGTGGTTCTTGGCTTCACACAGTATCGATACATCATTTTTATCCACTGATCGTTATAGTGACAGCTAAAAGCTACTCATGGCTAAGTGGTTCTTGAAAGCTGTGGATCACAAGGGATTTCACGTTGAAAATTCCTACCCTCCGTCTGGAAGGGATTTGGAGTTTGATAAGGCGAGACAAGGGCGTCGGAAATGGCACATTCTTGCTCCAACAGTTACACAACATAACAGCCTGTCAGTAAATAACATCTCCCCTGACATCTCCAAACCTGCGTATTGTTTAACGTGTACTAAACAATCCCTAGGTCCTTTGGGGTCACCTTTTGAGGGATTCAGTTTTTCTTGCCCGGACGCGAACATTCACCCCAGTAGCAAAAAGAACAAAGTCTGTGGCCTGAGATCATTGGTCCAAGAGAATAGGATTATCTGATGGGGCCACGGAGTACAGCCGGCCGACAGCTTGAAATGTCGCAGGGGCGAGGGGGGGGGAGGGGGCAAAATACAAGAACTTCCTTGTCATAAAGGAAATATTATTTGCTATGACTAATTTTAATAGTTAATACTGATAATACCATTTTCTCCTTCACAGAAACACGCATTTGTACAGTTTCAATACCCACATGTTTAATTAAGTTTCCGCTTGTGTGTCTTTTGTGATCCCTTTATGCGTATGGAGAATGAAACGTCAAAAATCCACCAAGAAGTGAAATAGAAAGAATGTCTTCATTTGCACAGGAACGTCAATTCTGTACACATCGAAACACACTCTTTCTTTATACCACTTTGTGGATTTTTGACGTTTCTGTTGCCGTTCGGATGAAAACTCAGCTTTAGAGACGTTTATACTTACCCGAGACAGTGTGCATCCTAAGTGGAATGGCTTTAACTAAAATGAAAAGCAAGATTAACAAAAGATCAATTCATCATGCTCCCACTCACACACATTAACAAACAATCTCTCTGTCTGCCTGTCTACCCCTCAGTCTGTCTGTCTGTCTCTTTCTCTCTCCCTCTCTCTCCTCTCTGTACCTCAGTGACTTTCTGTCTCTGTCCGTCTCTCTCTCTGTGTCTGTCTCCCTCTCTTCGTCTCTCTCTGACTCTCTCTCTCTCTGTCTCTGTCTGTCTGTCTGTCTGTCTCTCTCTCTTTCTCTCTCTCTCCAAACCTGCATGAGGGATCACGTACATACTCCAATCTGAGAACTGCTGCCATGTCATAAATCCTTCCAGGTTTCTGCTTTAGTCCATTGATGGACAACGTGCCTGTTTGCAGTGACAGTTTGTTAACTGGGGTTAAATTGACTGTTAAACGTTTTGTTAGAAGATAAGGATTTTCTAAATTTCGTTTCCACTATCTGATACAAAGCCATAGAAACAGACAGGCGGGTATAGTGTTCTGACATTTCACACCTACCAGGTATCAGCGTAAGTCCACTGATGATCGTGTTGTCTGTTTGGGGTATGGGCTTGTTAACTGGCGTTAAATGAATGTCTGATGAATGTCTGTAATTGGGTCTGAATGTGTATGTGAGAGAAAGAGAGAGAGAGAGAGAGAGAGAGAGAGAGAGAGAGAACAAAGAGAGGGGAAAAGAACGAGAGAAGGGGAGAGGGAGAGGGAGAGAGAGAGAAAGATTGAGGGAGGAGGAGAGGGATTAAGAGTGGGAGAAAGAGAGAGAGAGGATCTGTGTTGAAAACCAACGCATCAGTGTGTTTCTATTAAACTGTTTCGGGTATAGACAAACAAGCTGACAAACCGTTAAACAGGTACACAGTAATCACTGTCCCTCTCAACAACAAACCACGCTACCGCCAACATTGAAGAAAAAATCATTCATTTGACATAAAAATTTCGATTATGTGGGTTTAAACATCTCTTGGTTTCTTTTTTTTTTTTCTTATTACACTGGATGAGATACCCAGCAGCGTACTCACTTTACCAAATTCAGGAGCGGGGCAGCAACACACCCCCAAAGACAGGTCTTCGGCTAAGGGATTTCTCATCTTACCGAACATTGCCATGGGTGCTGCAATCTCTGAACTGTATACCCTAACCCTAACCCTAAAATGACTCTGAACGTCACCGAAAATCCCTGTAATATATTGGAGCTGTTGCTTGCCAAGCTCCTGAATTTGGTAAAGTGAGTACGAAAAAAAATAATTCTACCCGGCATGACCTGGGATAAATCTATACTCGCATCCTTCCCCCTCTCTGTACTAGGAAGTTTCTCATTATAATCTACAGGCTTACTACAGGTATCATAATTATGGGCACACAAGTGTCTAATGCGGTAGGGGGGGGGGGGGAAATCAGTGTATTTTGCATTTCTACAACTTTTTTTCAGAAATTGCATGAAACCTGGATGAAAGTAATAGGTTGATACAAAAGCCATTGAGTTAGATTAGTTTAGACTTCAGACAAATTTCTGGAGGATCTTTGAGACCGTCTGTAGCGTTGGGCAAAAAAAATGGACGAAATTGCAGCAGTGAAATAGTCCAGCCATTGGTGTTGTTGTTGTTTTTTAATAATAATAAAATAGCAGTGTTTGTTTGACCTAAATCTATAAACAGAGCCGTTATTTTAGCTGAGCGACGAAAAACTCCAAGAGATATTTTGTATTGTTTGTATTTTGTGTACTTCTCTAATCCCATTTTGGGACATTTGCCTTGGTGTCATTGCAGCACAGTTACAACTGGAGCAGTCTCATCGTCGCCACAGTGCAGCATCGGTCAGATATCATTTGATCAGTGTAAAGTCGTCTATTTCCTGAGATCTTCAACGACTTTTCACATGCAGATTCTGTTTCTCCCCATGACCACTTGGGCACGACCCATTGTGTGCCAGAACCTTAACGTTAACCCGTTCCCCCAAAAAACCACTGTGTCTATAAACCCCCTATAATGTATAAAACCCATCTGTTCCCTCAGCCTGCCTCTGTGTGTCTGTGTGTGTGCGCGTGTGTGTGTGTTTCTTCTATTTCTCTTTATTTTTGTATGTTTGTCTCTGCGTGTGTTTTTTTTTCTGTCCCTCTCTCTTTCATTCTTTCTTTCTCTCTCTCTCTCTCTCTCTCTGTGCATGTGCTTGTCTCTCTCTCTCTGTCTCTTTCATTCTTTCTCTCTCTCTCTCTCTCTCTCTCTCTCTCTCTCTCTCTCTCTCTCTCTGTGCATGTGAGTGTCTCTCTCTCTTTCATTCTTTCTTTCTCTCGCTCTCTCTCTTTCATTCTTTTTCTCTCTCTCTCTCTCTCTCTCTCTTTTATTCTCTCTTTCTCACTCTCTCTCTCTCTCTCTCTCTCTCTCTCCGTGCATGAGCGTTTCTTTCTCTCTCTCTCTCTCTCTCTGTCTCTCTGTCTCTCTCTCTCTCTTTCTCTCTCTCTCTCTCTCTCTCTCTCTCTCTCTCTCTCTTGGTGCATCGTGTATATCAGCCTGAGTTTGACTCAAGTTTGGAGTAAGCAGGTGGAAGAAGCAAGACTAGAGACAGAATTGCTAATGCAGAATGGTAGAACAGAAGAAGACTCTACCAGTAGTGTCCAACTAACCACCCACCCACACGGTGCAAATAGCCACTCTTGAAAAGGAACCAAAATGCCCGTGTGTAACATATAGTGACACCTGGACCATTTTGATACTTTTTGGGGTATTGAATGGACGGGATCGATAATTTGTTGTGCTTGTTTTTAGTTCCATCTGTTTTAAATCTTGGGCTGAAGAATCGATCTTGGTCCCCATGTTTTTGCGCCATCTGAAGATTCCCAGACTTCCAGTCGTCAATGACAATCAGTGTCAGCTGAGTGAGTGAAAAGGGTTAATAATTACGTCCTTTCCTCCCACGCCACCTATTGAGAAAGGATAGAGATTCTGTCTCTCTGTCTATCTGTGTGTGTGTGTGTGTGTCTCTCTCCCATTATTTCACTCTGTTTGTCTGTCTGCCTCTCTCTCCCTTTCTTTCGGGTTTTCCCATTGTCTTTCTCTGTCTGCCAGTCACCTTGTCCGTCTGTTTCTATGTTTCTCTGTGTGTATATGTGTGTGTGCACGCTTGGCGCATGTGTGTATCTCTGTGTTCTGTCTCTTTCTCTATCTATCTATCTATCTATCTATCTATCTATCTATCTATCTATCTATCTATCTATCTATCTATCTATCTATCTATCTATCTATCTATCTATCTATCTGTCTATCTATCTATCTATCTATCTATCTATCTATCTATCTATCTATCTATCTATCTATCTATCTATCTATCTATCTATCTGTCTGTCTATCTATCTATCTATCTATCTATCTATCTATCTATCTATCTATCTATCTATCTATCTATCTATCTATCTATCTATCTATCTATCTATCTATCTATCTATCTATCTATCTGTCTATCTATCTATCTATCTATCTATCTATCTATCTATCTATCTATCTATCTATCTATCTATCTATCTATCTATCTATCTATCTATCTATCTATCTGTCTATCTGTCTATCTATCTATCTATCTATCTATCTATCTATCTATCTATCTATCTGTCGATCGACTCGTATCTATCTCTCTCTGAGTACACGTGTGTCTCTGCCCTCTCTCTCTCTGGAAGGAAAGAAAAAGAAAAATGGATAATTTTTCTTCCCATTCTTCCTAATTCCTTACTTTGCCGTGGTCTTTACCAAAATTAGCTCTTTAACCTCCCATGCTTTCACTGGAAATGAGAACAAAGATGCAGACGGAAGAAAAGAAGGAACGAAAAAAGATGAATAGATATTCTTCTTTTTTAAGACTTCCATATTCATTCGTTTGCCCTGAATGTTTCGATGGCGCAATTTAAAAAAAAGAAAACACTAAAAGACTAGAACGGATCTGGGGATGGTCTAAAAGTGGACCCCTTCCCATAGTTCTAAGTCTGTGGCCTTTGGAAACAGACAAATCCAATTTGGAAATAGACTGGGAATCCCAAGAAGAGAGATAGATCAAAGCTTCTGTGTGGACGTACACGTTAATGGAAGATACAACGGTATTGGAAAGGGTTTTGTCGTCCAGAATTGGGGAAGGAATGCCACACTGAGAGAGAATGAATGAATGGGGAACGTGTAAGACTTGTCACCCATGACTGTGTCATCAAGTGACTGGCGTAAGGACTCGACCTTTCTGTGAGATTTTGCAAGGGGAAAAATCCGTTTAGTCTTCTCCAGACCTGACGTCACGCCTTGGCAAACTAGGGACAGACAAGTCTGTTCTCAACACGTGAATAATTTGTGGCTAGTCTGGTCTCCCTTTGGGAGTAAATAACTGTAATATTTGATTTGATGGAGGTGCTTAGGTTTGGGCCTGTTATAGTGATGGCGATAGGTCCTGGCGATACCATTAGTAGTAGTAGTAGTAGTAGTGTTAGTAGCAGTAGTAGTACTAGTGGTGGTGGTGGTAGTAGTAGTAGTAGTAGTACTAGTAATAGTAGTATGTATGCTAGTAGTAGGAGTTGTGGTCGTAGTAGCAATAGCAGAAGTGGCAGTAGTAATAGAAATAGCAGAAGTGGTAGTAGTAGTAGTGGTAGCAGTAGTAGTTGTAGTGGTAGTAGTGGCACTAGCAGTAGTAGTAGTAGTCGTAGTAGTAGTAGGAGTTGTGGTCGTAGTAGCAATAGCAGAAGTAGTAGTAGTAGTAGTAGTAGTAGTATTAGTAGTAGTTATGGTAGTAGTAGTAGAAAACAAGAAGAAAACAAGGCGACGTGTGCCGTAGTAGAGGTCGCGGGTTCTAATCCCATCTTGATCATTTTTCTTTCTTCCTTCTTTCACTCCCGCTTTGCTTTCTTGAGCACTTACTAGGCACTACAACCTTCGTCCGCCTAATACTTATTTTCTCTTAAAACTAGTAGTTATGGTAGTAGTAGTAGTAGTAGTGGTAGTAGTAGTAGTTGTGGTAGTAGTAGTATTAATAATAATAGTAGAACTCGAAGTAGCAAAAGTAGCAGTGGTAGAAGCAGTAGTAGCAGCGATAGTTGTAGTAGTTGTTATTCTGGAAGTGGTAATAGTAGTAGCTGTAAAACATTATTTGTGATACCAGTAGTGTCAATAGTAGTATTAGTAGTAGTATTAGTAACCGTAGTGGTAGTAGTAGTGGTACTTGTAATAGCTATGGTCCTTTAGCAAAGTACTGTAGTCGTAGTAGTAGTATTGGTAGTAGTAGTAGTAAGCATAGCAGAAGTGGTAAAAGTAGTGAAGAAATAGTAGTTATAGTAACGGTACTGATACTTATTATTGCTGTCGCTCTTGTTGCATTTGTAGCAATGTTGGAAACTGTGGCAGTAGTAATTCTTACGAGATGTATTCGTTGTTTTTATGGCGATGGACTGAAAGAAGTGACAGCTCCGCAGAAACATGTTCTGAAAGGGGGCTAAGATGTGCAATTTGACCTAAAAAAAAAACGTGCACAAACATTTAGAAAACTCTTTTCAGATCGACACAAAACAACTTTTGAGAATGTTTCACTTCACTTCACTTCCGCCTGTGATCTCTCCTGGGACATAGGCCGCCGACAAGAGCTAGCCAGGCATCCCGATCCTGGGCCAGTCGTTCCAGCTGTCCCCAGGTGCAGGGCCGTAACTAGGGCCCCGCAGCCCCCGCAATGCGGGGGGGCCCCCGAGGGTAGGGGGCCCCCGGACGGAAGAAAAAAGAGGGAGAAAAAAGGAAGAAGAAAAAAGAAAAAAAGAGGGAAAAAGAAGAAAAAGAAGAAAAAGAGAAGAGAGAGAGAGAGAGAGAGAGAGAGAGAGAGAGAGAGAGAGAGAGAGAGTCTGGAATTATCTGGGGGCCCCAGCAATTTCAGCAAAGCAGAAAAAGGCAATTTAGAGACAAGAGTGTTAATAACTGTCGGGGCCCCCTCAACAAAATCGTAGCTGTTGGGGGCCCCTCAACAAAATCGTAGTTGTCGGAGGCCCCTTACTTAACTGACTCATGGTTGCCGGGGGCCCCTTAACCTGGTTTTCCGATCAAATTATAATTATGGTTAAGGCACTCGTAATAAATGGCTCTCGGCCTTTGAGTGCAAAAAAACTTGCTTTTTTTTGTTTTGGTCAAGACGATCAAGATGAACCGACGTGAATATCCCTCGGGTGCTCAAAAGCGAAAAATTAGCGAAACAAAATGAAGAGGGAATGAAAAAAATTCCGAAAATAGGTGCCTTTTTTAAGCAACCCCCAAAAATGGATGAGCTTGGTAATGCCAGTGATTGTATCAACCCCAGGCCAGTGTCAGATCAAAGTCCAACTTTAGAACCTGGACCAAGCATGCAACAAGAGGAATCAAAATCCATTGGTAAGTAGCCAAGATCTCGATCTAGATCAAGATTAGATCTAGATTCTAGATATATCTAGACGTCTAGATCTAAATCTATACATGTATCTAGCTTTCTCTTGACTTAAATTCTAGTGCATGTAATTATTGAGTTGCCAGCAAAGAGACGGCAAAAATTTTGGTATAGATCTAGATCTATATTTAGAATTCTCTGAAAACACTGTGATCTTCCAGCCCAGCAAATTACGAGCACGAGATCTAGTAGTGCCGGTGTTGTTGCTATTGCTGCTGTTGTTGTTATTGTTGTTGTTTTGCTGTGTTTTCATTTTTTAAAGTTATTGTCTTTCCAATCGTAACGTAAATGTAACGTATATCACAACAAAGTATGAATTAGAAAACTAGATCTATCTATATCTATATCTAGTGATATAAGTCACTGTTTCTTTCTTTATCTCACCTTTTTTTCAGGTCACACGAAAGAAGGTAGTGTAGAACTACTTGTACCAGAAATAGATCTATTAACATTGGACTACCCAACTGACAAGGGTCATTTTGCCGATGATCTAACCGATGATATGAAACATTTCATCGTTCAACATGGACTTTGTCGCCCGAAAGGGCCATTTCCAAGGAATACACAAAATAGAAGCTTTTCTTCTTATTTCTATAGTGAAGATTCTACACAGTTCTCACATTCTTCTAATACATGGCTTTGCTATTCACAAATACAAGATGTAGCTTACTGCCATTTCTGTTGGCTTTTTTCCCCCGACCACCGAAAGTTCGACACTCGGGATTGGCAAGGTTTGTCTAAAAAGGTCAAAGAGCATGCACTATCAGGAGCCCACATTCAAGCCTGCATAGTTGGAAACCATTGGAAAGAACACAAGACAGTCGATCACAAGATCGATGCAAGTTTATCTGATGTGACTAGATTCTGGAGAGAGATTTTGAGAAGACTTGTTGAAATTATTTTGACAATAGCTAGAAATAACATCGCCCTGAGAGGAACGACTGATCAACTTGGTGCTATTTCAAATGGGAACTTTCTTTCACAGGTGGAACTGTTGGCCAAGTTTGATGTTTCTATGAATATCCTAGATGGCAAAAAGAAAGGGTCTACTAACTATTTAAGTCCACTTATTCAGAATGAACTTATTGGTATTTTAGCATCAAGAGTGAGATTAGACATTTTAAATGAATTGAAAAGTGCCAGATTTTATTCCATCATCATGGACACCACCCAGGACAGTTCGAAAAAAGACCAATTGAGCTTAATTTTTCGATATGTATTAGTGGAGGACAGTGTTTAAGTTCATGAAGCTTTTATCAATTTCTATCATATCCACGACCAGACATCGGACGGCCTACAAACAGCACTACTGTCGTTCCTAAAGGAGCATTCAATTAATTTAAAACACTGCAGAGGACAGGGCTATGACGGTGCTGCGAACATGTCCGGGTCATGCCAAGGTCTTCAAAAGAGGATTATTGACTCTCAAGCAAACGCATTTTACGTGCATTGTGCAGCGCATAACCTGAATTTAGTTGTCAACGACGCAGTGAAAGGAATTGTAGAAGTCAGGATTTTTTTCGATATCATTCAGCAGCTGTACGTATTCTTCGGCCACAGCATCAACAGGTGGGACATTCTCGCTGAAATCACTTCTGAGTCGGAAAGTACACTGAAAACGTTAAACCCTACACGCTGGTCTGGAAGAGTCACCTCTTTAACTGCTGTGAGACTAAGATTTCCAGATGTTTTAAAAGCTCTCAGCAAGATTGCTCTCCAGAATACAAACAAGGACACGATTGATGAAGCTATATCACTGAGGAACAAGATGGAAAATTTTGACTTCATTGTGATTCTCACAGTGCTCAGTGACGTTTTGTCCGACATCAATGTAGCATCAAAGCTGCTTCAAGCCAAAGATCTTGACTTATCAAAAGCTGTGTGTGAGCTGGATGCTGTGTTGTCCAAACTGAAGCAACATCGACAGGATTTGAGTCATTTCTGGCGAGGAGTGAAGACACTGCTCGACGATGGTCCATACCCACAACATTCAAACAGAAGAGAAAGGCAGCAGTAAAGTTTGATGATGATATCGACCCGGAGAGAATCTTCAAAGAAAAAGTGTTCTATGGCATTTTGGATACTATGATCCTGCAGTTGGAGTCTCGCTTCACAGGAACAAAGAAAATCACCTCGCTATTCAAAGTCGTGAACCCACCATCGCTTCTCACTTTACAAGAAGTTGATATCAATACTGAAGTTGACAGGCTTGTTGAAGCGTACCCTGAAGACCTGTCTAAGGCACTAGCTACAGAGCTGGTTATGATGAAGACCTCTATGGGTGATAAACTAACAGGATTGTCTTCTGTGCGACAGCTCGCAACCTGCCTGCTAGTAGATTATAAAGAGGTTGCTCCTAGCTTTCCCAACATCTGCGTTCTCCTGCGCATCTTCATGACAATCCCTGTGACTGTTGCATCCGCGGAGAGGTCATTCAGTAAGCTGAAGATTATAAAAAACTATATGAGAACATCCATGAGCCAGGAACGCTTGCAAGGTTTGGCACTGCTCAGCATTGAAGCAGAGAGAGTAAGAAAACTAGACTACGAGCAAGTAATCAACGATTTCGCGGCCATGAAAGCAAGGAAAGCACCGATGGTTTAAGGTAAGCATTATTTTATTTTTTATTTTGCTTCTGTTCATTTTACTGGTTTTTATTTTTAGTTTCAGTTGCTTGCATGGTTATTGATGCTTGGATTCTTTTGTTATGTAGTTGCAGTTGTGTTCATTTTAATTTACTTTTATTTTCTTGTTTTTTGTTTGAGGATAGTTGTTGTTGTTGTTGTTAGTGGCGGCGGTGGTGGTGGTGGTGGTAGTGGTAGTGGTGGTGGTGATGGTGTGGTGGTGGTAAATATTGTTTTATCCACTAGATTATTCCGAATAAAAAATCCACGTGACGCGCCCAACGTTCCCTGCGTACCATACGCCACTATATTTGGCTGTTTGGGCCACACGTCCTCAGCTCCGGTGCTACAGTATAAGCGAATACATGTACATGTGTTGGGTGGGTAGGCCTATGCTTAGTCTGCGGAAGGGGGGCCCCGATAAGAAAGTTTGCGGGGGGGCCCCCGCTTGGCTAGTTACGGCCCTGCCCAGGTGCGACCCATCTTCTTGGTGTCTGCCTCCAGGTCCCGGCGCCAGGTGTTTTTCGGCCGGCCTCTTTTCCTTTTCCCTTGAGGGTTCCATGTGAGGGCTTTGTCTTGTGGTGCTGGATGCAGGTTTTCGAAGCGTGTGACCTATCCATCTCCAGTGTCTCTGTAGAATTTCTCTATGTATGGACAGCTGTTTCGTGCTTCTTCGTCCTTGAGAATTTTTACCAATGTAAAAAGCATTACACGGAAATATTTAATCCTATTTGTGAAATATAGACGGATGAAGCTCTTAACGTATACCAAACATCAAAAAAGTACCCAAATAGATTATAAAAGGCAAAGTGGCCAATATCGTGCCGACGAGCCGTAAAACCCAAACTCAGACTCGAACAGAGAAGCGTGTTTCAAAGTAATACTCCTGCGGCAAAATAAAAGAACACGAAACAAGACAGTTACACAAGCAGTAATGACAATGTTAATTATTTATTTCTGTCAAGAACAAGGAGCTCACTGTCTTTGAAAGTTAACATTTTGAAAAGACCAAAGACTTGAAATGAAGTTTCTTTCACGAAGCTCCACTTGCCCACAATCCAATCTGGAACTGCCTGTGGTTGGGAGCTTCGGCGTCGTAGCCAGTTTCATTCGTGTGTGGGTTTGATCGATAGGACAAGCTGGTGTCGAGAAAGGTTACTTTAGACGGTCATTGAAAAAAAAAAACCTCTCGAAATCTCGACGAACTGATAAGTGCTGGGTTGACCTAAGTCTGACTTGAACCATTATTTTAGCAGCACGATGAAAAATTCGAAGAAACATCAGTGGATCAGTGTAATAATCATTTACTTTCTATTATCTTCATATTTGACTCATTCAACATGGAAAGGTCTCATTTTTCTCTTCTGTTTTCCATTGACCTGTGGCATACCAGAGCCCTAAGCCTAACCCAAACCCTTTCACACACATACAAAAAATTCACTGGGCCTATAAAATTTCTAGAGAGGTACCACATTACACAAGAACACATACAGAGACATTGAGAGAGAGAGAGAGAGAGAATGGGAGAGAGAGAGAATGGGAGAGAGAGAGAGAGAGAGACGGAGAGAGAGGGGGGAGAGAGAGAGAGAGAGAGAGAGAGAGAGAGAGACGGAGAGAGAGGGGGATAGACAGAGAGAGAGAGAGAGAGAGAGGGAGAGACAGAGAGCGAGAGAGAGAGAGACAGAGAGACAGAGAAAATCGTGACTTGTGCACTCTTAAATCATACATAACGAGGCACTCAATCTTGCACACACATATTCGCACTCACGTACGCACAATCATACAGAAACATCCTTGTACACACAAATTCACACCATAAAATGCAAAAACAGCGCCAAGAAACAAACATTATGACCCTGCACGTAGGCGCATATGGAATGGAAATGTGGCAGAGCATTACGTTTTGACTCAGATTAAATTTTCTCGTTTTTTTTTTTTTTTCGGTTTTTTTTTTTTCGTTCTTAGTTGTTGTTTTTTTTTTAAGGAAGAAAATTAGCAAAAACAGCAAAAATCATTTGGCTTTTATGGAATACGAACATTGTGTCCAGGTCCAGCGAGTTTTCTTTGTTGTTTTCCCCATAGATTTTGTACACTTTTACATCCGTGTACTGGCGTGCCAATTTGTCAACTGTTAAAAAAAGCTGAGAAAACATGGGGCAGGAGTCAAGTTTTCTCCCTGGATTAGGAAAGCACATCCGCACATTATTATCATTAGAGACACACGAACAGTCACACATTTTTGTTTAAACCTGGGTTTTTCCAGTTGTACAAGTTTTGTTGTGGCTGTTGTTGTTGTTGCTGCTGTTATTAATCTGTCAAAGATCCCTGATGATGGACAATTTCTTTCGTATATTCTTTCACGTGAGTATTTATTTTTCTATTAGAATTTATTGTCTATGCCTCTTCTTATTTGTCATTAATCTCAGGGACGTCCTATCAGCATTTTAGGATGGAGGGAGGAGGAAAGGGGGAGGGAGGGCCGGGGGGATATAGTTGGGGGACCGTAATATTTCATACAGTAAGCTATAGCTGGCCTTAGGCTCTACTGTGCTTTTTTTTTTTTTTTAATGTTAAATATTTTTACCCACTTGTCTTGCCACTTTACATGGGTCATTTGTAGGCGTTTCTGTCCTATCATTCTTTTATATTAATCTTATCGCCCTCCGTCTTCTTATTACAGGACGGCCGCCATCATGTCGACGGGCTCCCTCCAAACTCAAAAACGAACTTGGCACCTTACGTACTTTTTTAAAATATACACACAAGACGCAGGACGTAACAAATGCACACCAAAGAGCTTTAGAGTGAACATTCAACCAGTGGCCGTGCATTGTAAATTTATCCGAATTTATCCAGTCTGCCTTTACCGTGGACTTGAAAAAAGTTTGTTTTCTAACTTCATTAACGTATACGTGTTAGTGTTCTCGATTCCCTACTTGATGTAAAAAAAAACCATATCGTATTAGACTCCAGCCCCCCCCCCCCCCACGTCTCAATGGACTCTGGCCCTGAACAAAATGGCTGAAATTGGCACACTTTTGAATGCAGAGTTTTGGCTCTAGTGCGCACAATAAGCTCTTTCATGCGAGGAGGAGGGGGAGGGAGTGTCATCATTAATCTTCCTTAGCAAAATATGTAAAAACAAAAACACAAACAAATCGCTAGTTTTTAGGACCTGCTCTACGCAGCCATGTCTGCACCTAGTCTAAACAAACATTTTTGTGCAGGTCCCTTAAGGTCTGAGGTGCTGCCTTATGAATGTTTCGCTGATTATAGCTGGTCAAGGATTATATTTTTTTCCCCTTAACTTTGATGCACAATATTCAAGTCCAACATTCAATTTTGCATCTTTTTTTTTACCTTAACGGGCACTGCGCCTCGTGAGTTCGAGTCAGTGCACTTTTCTGTATTTTACACACGTTCAATTTGGTGCGGTTTCTTTGCCAAGAAAAGAATGAATGGTGTCCAGGTTGCCAGGAAAGCTGTAGCGAGCCCACAGATTTTTATCCTTTCTGTCTGAATGAAGTATTGCTCTTTGTCTTTTACCATTCCTAGAATGGAACGGTATTACAAGTTTTATGTAGTTATATGTTTCACAGCTCTGTCTGTCTCAAATTTCATTCACCAATTCTGTCATTCCCTTCCCTCAACCACTCAAGCGCCGGTGTCTTGTGCTATATTCTCCACCTTCTGTCTTTCTGCCAGACCTGTCTGCCCAACCCTAGGGGAAATCAAAAACAGAAAATGGGCCGAAGGAGAAGATGGGGGGCCGGAGTACAGAGGAGAGGAAGGGGGGGGGGGGAATCACTGTTGTAATTTTGGTCTCTAGCAGCGTGTTTATGAACGCCTTGCACGTCGTTCCATCTCTTTCCGCCCATTAATCTGTGTATGCATTAATAACACAGGGGCTGTCTTGAAGATACCTCGTGATGCCAGAAGCAGGAAGCGAGAAAGAGAGACAAAGAGAGAGGGAGAGAGAGAATGAGAAAAGAATACAGGGAAAGAAAGAAAGATTAGAGGGAGAGAGAGAGAGAGAGAAAGAGAGAGGGGGGAAAGAAAAAAAGAGAGATGGAGTAAGAGACCGAAAGAGAGAGAGAGAGATAGCAGAAAAGAGATGGGGACATTGAGAAGGAGAAAGAGAAGGAGAGAAAGAGAACAGGAGAGAGCGAGAGAGAGCGAAAGAGATAGAGAGAGAAAGAGTGAGGGATAATAGAGAGAGAGAGAGAATGAGACAGAGTGAAAACAAGAGAATACGTTAGAAAAGGAGAGAAAGAAGGAAAGAGGAAAATACAGGAGGGACAGCAAGAAAGAGAAAAAAGAAAGAGAGATGAGGGAAAGAAAGAAAGAAAGAAAGAAAGAGGGAGAGAGAGAACAAGGGAGACAGAAAAGCCTAGAAAAAAGAGAGACAGATAAAGGGAGTGTAAGAGAGAGAGAAAGGCGGGAGAGGAGAAAGAGGAAATCCCTCATCAAACAAATTGGTAGCTTTTAGCTGCACCAAAGCTGCCAAGATCTCTCCGTTCAGATTACATCCATCATCATAGAACGAGCACAGTTTTCACATGTGGATCACGACTCGCGGAGAGTGTACACGTATAATGATGTGACCTTGGCCCTTTCCAGAGCCTGTGTCCGAAGAGTCGGTGAGATTTCTTGATGAAAAGGAATATCTCTTTAATTTTGGCAATTGGTAGCCGCTCAAGCTTCAGGGGAATGTATCGCATTTGACTGGATCTGAATGGGTTATCCCCCTGCTTGGTTCTGCGTCCATAGCAATGCACTCTGTGATGTTTGTCATGGCTCTTTTTGTAATAGAAGTTCGGGGGATTTAACGTGCAGTGTTTGTCTGCCAGTCTACTGGTCATGCCTCTAGTTGTGATGGGAATTTGGGGATTTCAAGTCTAGTGTTTTTGTTTGTCTGCCTGTCTACTTGATAAGAAAGGCGGAGGCGAGAGGCGAGAGAGGGGAATGAATTTCTGTGAATGCTGTCTGTGAATGCTGTCTGTGAATGCGGTCTGTGAAGGCTGTCTGTGAATGCGGTCTGTGAATGCTGTCTGTGAATGCTGTCTGTGAATGCTGTCTGTGAATGCTGTCTGTGAATGCTGTCTGTGAATGCGGTCTGTGAATGCTGTCTGTGAATGCGGTCTGTGAATGCTGTCTGTGAATGCTGTCTGTGAATGCTGTCTGTGAATGCTGTCTGTGAATGCGGTCTGTGAATGCTGTCTGTGAATGCGGTCTGTGAATGCTGTCTGTGAATGCTGTCTGTGAATGCTGTCTGTGAATGCTGTCTGTGAATGCTGTCTGTGAATGATGTCTGTGAATGCTGTCTATCAGTATCACAATGTGGAAGGCTTGAAAAAAAAAAGGGGTTTTTTATACTGTATTTCTAAGGGAGAAAGCAACACAGAGACAGATAGACAAACAACAGACCCTGACATTTGTTGTTTTGTTTTTTTTAACTTCCTTACACTTAACACTTTTCTGACACTGAACGTGAAGCTGAAAATACTACAGCAAAGGTTGTTGAGGCAGAAAGGCTTCCCATGAAAAATTCATGAGGTATGAGATTGCAAAGCTGAACTGTAGATCTAAACGAATGAATTTTTTCAGATTTTTTACAATATTTTTCCAAATTTTCCAATCTTTTTTTTATATAATTTCTTTTTCTGACGGAAGAGCTCGTGGGCGAAAGTTTGGCTGGTGTACCTCTCCTTGGCTGGGGCTTGGCTGGGTCTAGCCCCAGAATATCTTTCAGAGTTAGTGGAATCACACCAACCTCTTGAGACACTCACAGCCAGATTGTGGCTTTGTGAAAAGGCTTTTTTGGTGGGCCTAAATTGTGGAAAAGAATATCAGCGCTGGCACCAAGAAAAGTGAAAGCATCATCAGAAATTTAAAAATAGACTCAGCACTGATTTGTTTAGGACTGTTTTCTTTGAAAGTGACCGATGTCCTTTTTGTCTCAGAGGTGTGGGGATGAGACTTGATACGTTTTGTTAATGTGTCAGTGGGGGCATGATAAATTAACGTCGCCTTAGAGCACAATCATTTTGTTTGTGTATGTGTGTGTGTGTGTGTGTACTTCAGCGCTGTACAAGCTAATTATTACATTACAGCATATTGTAGTATATTTGATTTCATTTAAATTTGAATTTAGTTTTAGAAAGTAAAATGTTATTGGATAACATAGTAATAGTCTCTCGGGAAACGGGGGAGTGGGTTCGAGAAGTCTGAACCTGACTTTGTAGCTATCTGCAAGTGCGGTAATGGCACCAAAGACCCAATCTGAACTTGGAGAGTCATAAGAAGTCCGGGCACTTTAAATCAGGTTGTCTCAGGGACTGACGCAGGGCTTTGCCCAAAAGGCAGGAAAACAAATTTTTTTTTTCTTTTAATCTGCCACGTTCCAGCTAAATCATTAACAGCTGGTCTCAACAAATAGTACCACGAGCTGTATTGCACATACTAGGTTTTCTCAAAAAATAAAATCTCTACTGTCGAGACCAGACATAAACATAATCCCAGTGTTCTAGTCACAGGGGGAACGAATGATGCAGAAACAAAAGAGGTGGGTGGGTGGGATAGGCAGGGTAGAGCGGTTGGGGGGGGGGGGGGACGTAAGAGAGAGAGAGAGAGTGTGGGAGAATCTGGGGCCATGGGGGTGGATATAGCGAAATTTCTCAAAAGAGAGAGGGAGACAAATTAATGCGGGCGGATATAGTTATAGTGCAAGATTGTAATAGATATTTTTCAGTGTTACTTTCAACGTTGCCGCTGATGCTGGGGGACCGCAGTCTAACTGCAAATGCAAATAGCCAATGGAGAAAATAAAGAGAATTCTGTGTTAACTGTTCAATTATAGCTTACTATTTAAGATACCGCGTTCCCCTAACAACAGCCACTTCAAAGGATAGAGATCCAGTACTCTATGTAGTCCTATCCTCCGGAACCCGTCCGTGCTTGGGTAAACTTTGACTGCAAAGTCAACGAGATAACTATAGAGGCTATTTCTTTGCTTGGCTGTTTGTTTTTAAAGAGTTTTTCTTTTTTAATTCTCACTTTTTTTTTCCTCTATACTTAGAGTTAAAATATAATAGACGGTCCTTAGGGTCTGTTCAGTTCCGTGTGTGCGCCGTTTCCTAACAAGAGGCAAAAGTGTGGGTACTGCATCAAGGCACGTGGGAGACTAAAATATGGAAACTTATGGTTTTATAGAATTTGTTTGAGAGAGGGAGAGAAAGAGAGAGGAGAGTTTGATTGAATTTAAGTCCGAATTTGGAGCAAACACGTCCACACAATAACGGTCATGTTGCTCCAAGGAAAAGCAAAACGATAGAGATACAATATAACAGAATGATAGGACAGAGGGAGAGCCTACCAGAAGTGCCCGCCAACCACCCGGTGAGAGATGGGAAGGGGAAGGAAGAGAAAAAGAGCTGGAGGTGGAGATTGAGACGAAAGCAGGTTTATCTCCCGGGCAAACCCGGAAAGCCCGAGGGGTGGAGGGGTAGGGGGAGGAGTTATTAGGCTTATGAAGAAACAAGGCAATGGTACGTCTGGTCTAATGCAGTGTTTCACTGTTTCTCTAGATAGGGCTTAGGACTTCAGAATGGAGCGTAGGGATTTTTCACAGAAATTTTAATTTCATAGAGTATTTTAACTTAACTCTATACATAAACTTACTGTTGTTTGTTAATGAATAAAGTTTTAATTAAAACCTTTTTTCAATGTATACATACTAATTTTTTTAATTTTTTTTTTTTGGGGGGGGGGGGGGGACTGTATACTAACTTTGTCCGATCATGGTGGGGAGAAGGTTGGGTTTTTTTTTTTATGTTTGAGAACTAGAGGATGTTCCAGGCATTATCCAGGATAAACCTGTGAACCCACCATTCTATCCCTCTCTGCTCTTGGTCCAGAAGGCTTCCCATAATCTACAGTCTTACTACAGACTTCATGCACTACGCACTCATTTCTGGTAGGGAAATTGCGCGCATGGAAATGAACGCGTACTAATATCGTTTCAATTCGTTTCCGGTGAGGTGGGCTTATTATGGGGAGCCAAAACAAAAATCATTGTATTTTACAGTTTTACATTTAAAAACAAAACAAAACAAAAAACTGACACTTGGATCAACACAATCAGTTGATACAAAAGCAATTGGGCTGGATTAGTTGACACTTAAGAAAATTAATTTTATAATTTTTAAAACTGTCAGGGGAAAAAAAAGGTGAAAATTGCACCACAATGAATTACTCCCGTCACTATTTTTTTTTTCTATAATAGATTAATGTGGGGCATCGGACCAAAAAATGTTGAGAAACACTGGAGTCCAATATCATGTGTAGCGCTTCTACAGATTGCCACTTTGCTGTTTCATCCTGTGCCGGATTTAGACTTGTTGAGGCCCTAAGCTATATAAAGCTTGGAGACCCACTGTTTAAAAAAATTTGCCCTAAATCAGTGTTTCTCAAGGTGGGGTCGTGGCAATATTTTGATGGGGTGTGGGACTTTAGAATTGAGCTATGGGATTTGCCATAGAAATGTTAATTTCATAGTGTATTTTAACTGAACTGTATAAATAAACTGTTGTTCGGTTACGTCGTATTGGTGATTTCTTTGTTTAGCCAGGATTAAAACATCAAACTTAACAGAAGCACGATTTTAATGGTTATGCGCGACCTAACTTCCTCCGATCATGGCGTGGCTCAAGTAGTTTTGTTTGAAACCTGAAGTGGGGCACTGGACAAAAAACGTTAAGAAACACTGACCTAAATGTTTCACATAGGTGCAAGTCGAAATATTGCTTTAAATTGCTATAGAACAACAGAAGTGAAAACCCACACCTGCATATTAACTGTGTAATAGCAAACTGATAGAAATGGAAAAAAACAAACACCGAATCAATAAGCTTTTAAAAGCCAACACACAAAAAAAAAAAAAATCTGAAATTTTCTGAGTCCTTGTGTATTGTGAGACTCTAAAGCTGTAGCTCACTCAGCTTATGCCTGTATACGCCACTGGGTTTATCGATTCTATTGTACTTCTTTACAGACATCGAGGGCACAAAAAACAAAAAAAAGAAAAAAAAAAGTTTAATTTGAAGGGTTTCTATTTTGTCAGAAGATCTCTGGACTTGTAGTCCCAAATAACTTAAGTTTCTGTTGCTGTTGTTTTTCTAGGTAATTGCATTTGAGATGAGGCTTCGCACTCTATGGCCTTTTTACACTGCGGAATGGGACACTGGGGCGATTGGGTGGTAAATATAGCTTGGCGCATTAGCCAGTTTTCATGGGCTGACTTGTTGGGTGATGACGTCATCACATCAGTTTCGAGGCCCACCAGCCAATCAGTTGGATGTCAATGTAACTCCATGTCGTGAGGTCACAATCCAACTAGTTCGACCGGCCCATCGAAATCGGCTACTTCGCGACATGTGCCATTATTATTTGTCCTGATGTCACAACCCAATTAGTCGGCCGATCAAAATGCAACTCGTGTGTATTTATACGTGTGTTTAGCTCTTTAGTTTAGGGGGTTTCGCTGCCCTTGGCATTTACACCTCACTTTTTCTTGTTTTGTTTTTCTTGTTGTGGTAGAAATTAGTTTTTGTTAGAACTTCACCCGGGCAGCGCCCTTGTACTGCCTGCTCTTCACAATTTCCAACTGCCAAGGTATCTTTAATGTGCACACGGGGCCTCCGAATTTTTCGTCCTTATTCGAGAAGACTAGGTGCTCTATCCTACCTACTATAGGATCAGGGCAGGAAAATATGAGAAAAATCCCAAAATTCCAACATGCCTGTACCGACAGTGATTTGAATCCGGTACCTTCGGCATGAGAGGCGAGCATCTTGCCTCTAGACCACCGTGTGTATTTAGGCTTAACTCCTCGTTGCTCTTACATATCAGATAATTATGACTATTGTCGCTGTTCGCCTCCTCCAATCTCGAGAGACAATGGATTTTGCGCCCGTGGTATGTCTGTTCGGGACGCTGTGACGCCTGCTGTGACTGTGCAGTCAGATCCTTGAGTGGCACGCACTGTTACATTTGTTGCACTTGAAGGTCTTCGCATCTGACTCAGCGACTGTTTCTACTATCTGCTTCTTGCGTTCCTTCTTCTCCTCCCCTTGCTCCTGTCTACGCCTCTCAGTCGTGCCGATACATGTCCTGGTAGCAGCCCTCTAGCTACTGCGATCTGCGGCTTGGGTTTCCCAGTTTGCTGGATTGAATCTGCCTGTCTTCATATCGCGTTTGCATACAACTTTGTACATAAGAAAATGCCTTCCTGTGGGACGGGTGCCTGTGGCAAGCTCCTCATACAAAGTACCATGACTAAAACTCCCTTTTTAAACCACCGCAAGAGAGTCGTGTCGACCACCTCAGATTTTCAGAGCAAAAGACACGTCCATCTATAGTCGCAATGGTTCTCACACCGTTACAGAATGGGGCCAATGGCCTTGGACTGGGGCCCCGGAGAAACAAAGATCCTCACGGTGTTTGCCCATGCCCCACTTCAGTTTTTTGCCCCGACGTTGAGAAACTCTGATCTAAACCCTTATGAATAATGTCAATATATCATGAAAGTTACCAGCAAATAATGCCGTTTGTTAGTTATATTTTCTTGCTTAACCTGTTGGATTGCAGAATTGACAAAAGAAGGCCAGTTCTAAAATATTATAAAATGTCTGAACCACATTTTTAACAAACCCATCAACGTCAGGTGAAGACGATTTTGTTTCTTCAGGGTCTCAGCCTAAGGCTGACTTTTCAATGTCATATTAAATTGCCATTCCTTCAAATCGTTATACTCAAGTGACAAGTTACTTTCAGACAGGAAAGAGAAATGGGTAGCAATCTTTGTCTTAGGTCAGATTATTTTAGTTTGTCCCTTTACTGTTTTTGTTTATGATACGTCAGGCTTTGGAGGGTTAATCACACGTTACTGCAAACTTAAATTGATTTTATTTCCTTTCACTACAAGAGTTCAATACTTTTTACAGATTGAAAACTGGAAAGCCCAGCTATTTCGACTATAAGGTATCTATTAAGGCTGTTGTCAAAGAAAACTAAAACTGAGCGCTACTTTAAATCGTTTATTCCATCATCAACTAGGATGTTACAATAATGTCGTCATCTTGATCGTAATCTGTGCACAGTTGAATTATGTCCTGCGTGTCAGGTCAATGTGTTTTAGTTAGGGAAGCATATTGTGTGCACTGTTAATTTTGTTAATTTAGTTAATTTATCAGTGTGTGTGTATATATGTGTGTGTGCGCGCTATGTATCATACTTTCTGCTTCTGTAACTGTATTGTTATGTATTCAATGATCAAAACAAATTTCCTTGTACAAGGACGAATAAAATTTATCTTATCTTATCTTATCTTATCTTATCTATACTTGAAAGTCCCATTAATGGGTCCATTGTTAGCGGTATGTCTTGTCGCGGTACCGTACTATCCACATTACGAAGATTGATGAGAGAATTATAAAGCCCGTCTGGAGGGGATGATACACTTTGGGAATTCTGTGAATCGTTGACCTCTGACCTTTGCCGGAAATCAGACGTTGTTGGCGTAGTTACGATCTGGTACAAGGACATGGTATTAAGATGTTGATAATTTGGGGAGGCGGTGGAAGAGAGGGGAGGGCGATTATTCCTACCAGCATCCCTGCACCAATCTTACGTAAATTTGTGTCGTATTTCCATAGCATTGGTAGGATCACCGCAGGGTGGGCTCTTTACAACAAACTGTCGTCCATACGATGTCGTAACCAGCGGATCTACGTAGGAACGACGGCATTCCAATGAGCAAACTTGATGTTATTTATACGCCTCAGATTTTCGTGGGGTCATTGACTTGGATGGTATCTCCCACGTGCGGGAGGAGAGATAAGTTATTTAGTTATCCCTGCTTTGAAGGCTTATTCAGATTGTAGAGTTGATAAATCGAGTGGTCAGAGATCAGAACGTACAATTTCGGAGTTCATACTTTTCAGAGAAATGAAGTTTTTGTTGTTGTCGTGATTGTTATTGTTGTTGCTGCCGTTGTCGTTGTTGTTGCTGCTGTTGTTATTATTGTTGTTGCTGTTGTTATGGTTGTTGTTGCCGTTACTGCTGCCTTTGCTGTTGTTGTTGTTATAGTTCTGTTTTTGTTGTGGTTATTGCTGTTATTGCTATTGTTGTGGCTACTGCTGCTGCTGCTGTTGTTGCTGTTGTTGTAGGTCGTGGTGTTTGTGTTATTGGTGGTGGTGGTGGCGGTGGTGGTGATTGTGATGGTGGTGGTGGTGATTGTGATGGTGGTGGTGGTGATGGTGGTGGTTATGGTGGTGGTGATGGTGATGTTGGTGGTGGTGGTGGTGGTGTTTATGGTGGTGGTGATGGTGATGTTGGTGGTGGTTATGGTGGTGGTGGTGGTGGTGATTGTGATGCTGGTGGTGGTGATTGTGATGGTGATGGTGGTGGTGGTGGTGATGGTGGTGGTTATGGTGGTGGTGATGGTGATGTTGGTGGTGGTGGTGGTGGTGTTTATGGTGGTGGTGATGGTGATGTTGGTGGTGGTTATGGTGGTGGTGGTGGTGGTGGTGATGCTGGTGCTGGTGCTGGTGCTGGTGGTAGTGTGATTCATAACACTTTCATCTCAGTTTTGTTTATAATACTCCCTTCAATTTTCAACAAGTTAAAGTGACAGATAATATTTCATCCCGACATTCAGTAGATCAAATGACACTGTTTAAGACGTTATTATTTTCAACTCCTCAAGTCATCTACCTCTGGTTGTCATGAGGCAGGAACAGCTGTTGTTAAACGTAAATTACCATGACTTCAGAGACATTAGTCTTAATCATATTGGTGTAACCTTGGCTTTGGGTGAGTCACATGGGACTACCAGTTGTCGAAACAAATAGGGATAATTCAGTTGTAGTGGGTAAACGGCACCAAAGGCCTTGACCCCTCAAGGAGGATGATAACAATATCAAGGACAAACGTAGAGGTGAGAAACCTCATTAGAGTACTGTCCTCTTGTTGGACTCAGCGTTGCTGTCGTTGCTAAAACTGGCCGCTCGGTCATTCTGAAGCTGGTGGATATTAGATAAGATTAGATAAGATATTAAGATTAGATAGCATAAAAATAGATATGATTAGATAGGAATAGATTATTAAGCTAAGGTTAGATACGGTAGGAATAGATAGAATACATAAAATAACATTAGATGTGAGATAACTTCATTTATGTAAAGGCTAGAAATTTGGTTACAGCATTATCATAACTACATAAATAACCGACACACACACGGATGCAGGTCTACAAAGCCCGTTTACATAAGCACTTGTGTGCAAACACACCATATTATAAAATATACACATTTAGCACATGCACACAAACTATAAATCTACATGAGTGACCACGTACTAGTACAAGGTGCATACATCATCAGGACATGCTATCGAGGTGAACTGTGCATGGCAGAAATCATTCCCTGTATCCTTCTCTTTTTGGGGGGGGGGGGTGCTGGGGGGGGAGGGAGGGGTGTAGAATTATTTGTGGGTGGGTTAATCTTTATTATATAGATTGGAGGATTTGAGTATGTACTAGTAACGTTTTCTCTAGAATTACAACGCCTTTACACAATTGGCATTAACATTTCAAATTACTGTACTTGAAGTCCATCATGGTAGCCTCGAAATTTAGCGCAGCAAAATGCGTTAATTTCTGAAAGTGCATTTTTTTCACATATTTCCATCCCAGTGAATCATAGCTTTTAATTGCCGGCAGCCATGAAAAAAAAAATGTGTCATTGAAAATTGTCCAGATTTAGAATCTCTTTTGAATTTTGACATTCTTGATGTATGTTGAAATAAATTTAATGTTTAATTGATACGTGTTTGCTGTATAAAATAGTGCAAATCAATTTGCCCAAGAACATGATTGTTTTTCTAAACCCCCGGGCGCAGCTGGTTAATCCCGCTCGTAATATTAGAATCACTGACAGTAATAAAGGGGACGTGTACTTTTGTGACGACGTGAGCTGTATTGTCTTGTGTACTTTTAAACCGTCCTTAAGCGATTTGCACTTAGTAATAGCTGAGCGTACGAGATTGTGGTGGCTGTAAGTGGATACTTGTCTTTATATGAACAGTTCCTAAAAGCGCCAGCACCACTGGTTTCTTCAACATTCTCTCAAACTTTACTAATTATCATTGTTGCTTCAAGGCAGACCTTCCCTCTTCTTACTTCACAATTTTTCATTAAGTATCGACACTGCTCTACGCTAATGGAGTAAGTCATATTTGACACGTTTAAGCTATTCAGAAAAAAACGGTTTCTTTTCCTGTCATTTGGTGACTTGTGCCACTGAAATTCTATTGGATTATTATATTTTCCTGTTGGTGCAGTTCTTTTTCAATAAGATTTTCTGATAGCCCTCGTGCTCAGGAATGCAATGAACCGTCAGTAGCCTTTTGGCATAAGTCTGACATAATGCTATTATCTTAGAGCAATGACGGTATGGTTGTTTATAAATACAGATCATGCGTACGGGGTTTACTGTCAAATCACATTGTCTGGACAATATTCCCTGTATGTTCACATATAAAAACGGAAAAATTCATTTATACATTCTGTGCGTGGTCGAACTCAGTTAATAGCAGGAAAGGCAGTCATAAAGTCAGCCGACACATTCTCGTGCATGAAATATAGTGATGTTTTTTACGACTGCTATTTCGCCGTTACTGTTGATGATAAGTGATTATCTATGACGGTCATGGTTTTATATTTCCATATGATTATGTGGAACATCATAAATACCGCTGATTGATATGGTCAGGATTTTGCTTTTCGTCCTTTGCATTTGTCTTTATCTGACAGTACAGAAAATATTGAAGTGAGTGCGAGAGACGATGTGAGATAATGGCGTTAAACAAGTTGGAAGTCCTCTTAAACATTTGAAATTAGCCGGTGTCTTTCCTCGGACGGCATTTTTGCAAATTAATTTCTGTCCCTTTCTTAAATCTGTCTTACTCCCACTTAGGTCTAGACCAGGGGTCACCAAACGTTTTTCACAGAGGGCCAGATAACTGACAGACTTACAAGCGCGGGCCACATAAGCAATCTGTTCAATACTTCCAGGCCAGAAGAAAAACTCTAGGGCTCTAGATATCCCTGGTTTTATCAAACAAAATCAAGTACCATGGCGGGCCGGATGAACTGAGGTCGCGGGCCGGGTCCAGCCCCCGGGCCGTAGTTTAGTGACCCCTGGTCTAGACATTTGTGTATTTGGGTGAGGGGTGGGGATTTTAGTTGTGAGGAGGGGGAGTCGGAGATGGAACAGCCTTCCTTTTTTGTCACAACTGTCTCTGGTAGCTGGGCCAAAATAAGGGTTTTCTGTCAGTCTAGCCTCGAGACAGTCCGGTGTTATCTTGAGTGCTTTCAGGGACAAAGATAAAGATGGGCATTTTCAACTCTTTTTGTAATCAGATTCGAATACACTTCCTGTGGTGCCGTTACCTTAGGTATACATAATAATTACAGCCGTGTGGAGGAGTCGCTCTGCCCACTGGTGTAAAACCTTTTTTTTTGGTCTATTTCGGGCTCCCACTTGAATGTGATTTTGTAGTGTTCCTTAATGTGCATGAATTGGTCCTTAAGACAATTGGTACCTCCTTCTCCCTCTCTCTCTCTCTCTTTCTCT
This sequence comes from Onchidella celtica, assembly GCA_963931925.1. NCBI lineage: Eukaryota > Metazoa > Mollusca > Gastropoda > Systellommatophora > Onchidiidae > Onchidella > Onchidella celtica. The sequence continues at coordinate 23,962,901 of OZ007583.1, forward strand.
CACACACAAACTTTCTCTCTCTCTCTCTTTCTGTCTCTGTCTTTCTTGCTCTCGCTCTTTCCCTCCCTCTGTCTCTCTCTTTCTTTTTCTCTCTCTTTCCCTCTCTCTGATGCTCTTTTTTTTCTCTCTCTCTCTCTTGTCACCCCTAGCTTGCTTTATTACTATCTATAAAATGTATAAGCTCAATTTTGGTGATTTCTGATCACTCTTTGTTAAGCTTGAGCTCAACCCCCTCGCCCCCCCCCCCCCAATCATCTTGGGCTTAACCCCCCCCCCCCTGCCCACCTTATTCCCCCAACCTTCTTGGAAGAGCATACGGCCGTTAAAATATTGAATGTCCATGATACGACCTTCTTATTTTAAAGGTTTAAATGGCAATTGGCAATTTGTACGGACAATTTAACTGTTTCGTCAGGAAACTAGCCTATATTAATTTGATTTTTAATGTAATCCTGCAAATTGGTTCGTTGAAAAAACAAATCCCAATCAAACCAAACTTTTAAGTCCATTACCGTAACTAAAGAGTATAACCATTCACATGGACTACCCCTCCCCTCAAACTAGTACTGTTACTCGTTTCATACGCTCCTCCTTGCCCCCCCCCCCCAAATTTTGTATTTTATGGTTGACTTCAAATGAAGTATACGAAATATTATAACGAAAAAAAGAAAAAAAAAAAAAAATCTGTGGAGTCCCAGCAAGGCTTAAAGCAATGTCCAAATATGGCAAAAAGAAACTGTTGTCGCTATGTACCACAGACTAATAAAATAACCAGACTGGATGGTCCCATTGTGTGACGTCACAAAACAGCGAAAGGTCATGAAACATCCGCCATCTTAGGTTTAAGGTAGCGACCGACGCTTCAGCATAGATACAATTTTGAATGATACCATTTTGACGCACCTACTGAACGCGGAAGTTTGGTTCCGCACCAAGAAATTAGTACATGTACAACCAATCTTGACAAATAAAAAGAAATTTCTACTGCAGATAGAACTAGAATCGGAATTTCCCGAGCGGCGGCCATGTTGGTTATACAGTCGTCGCTCGGGAAATTCCGTAAAAAAACGACACAGCCCGAAGCTCGTGTTTCCAGTCTGGTTAATTTATTAGTCTGTGCTTCGTACCAAATAATATGGAAACGATACAACAAAATACGAAGATTGGAGAAAGACAAATCAAGCTTTAGATCTATTGATCTTCTCCGGGTTATAAAATATGGACAAGTAAAAAATTGAACAATTGATAAAATAGTAAAAATAAGTGACAAATGGAGGCGTATATGCCATATTACCGTATGTGACATTTTGCCGATATTGAGGTTATATCATGAAAATGATTCTGTCGCTCCTAATTTTATTATGTATACGTGTCACAGGGGCATTTTCATGTTAGTTTCGATTTTGAAGCGTATTGAACGTATTGAACAAGATTGAACAAAAACCCAGATTTAACACAACTCTTCAAACTTTCAATTCTCATTTTCTTGAAAGGCAAAAAGGCACATACAACAATATGGAAAATAACCCCACGAAATACGGCTACTTAGTTGCGAGTTCTACACGAGGATAGTCAGAACGCAGCCCGGCCGCCAGTGTATAGTGGCTACCAGCAGTTTAGCATCTGCATGGCTAACTATCAGCTATCTCAACTGTCAACACTACAAACATATAAGTGGTCATCCGTCTATTACTGTCTTCATATCACAGACAGTTAGTCTCAAGAGACCCTTCGCTCTCGGTTTCAATTAGCAGAATCTGTGGGGTGACAGAGCACTAGGAAGATTACTTCATGATAAGGATGAGGCGTTTGAAATTACATGCTTAGTCTCAATTGAGAAAAGCGGGAGTGAAGAAAGGAGGAAGTCAAGTGATCTAGAGGCGGGAGTACGGAAACACTAAAGATTGATTGGGTTGGGGTGGGTGTGGGAGGTGGACATCGTACTATAATGGAGCCAAGGGTGAAAGTTCTGCCCTCAAAGGTCCTTTTTGGGAGGGCTCCAAAACTCTGGAAGCATTCTCAACGCCTATAACTCGACTTTTTATGATGTAAGGGGATCATATAAAAATGCTGAAAACTCTGGGTAATTTGTTCATTTTGCATAATTCACACGTAAAATTCGCAACAAACACTCCCGACTCCATGCTTTTTGGAACAGGGACACGTTTTATTATCTATTTTTAGTACCGTGACGTCGTTTCCCTCATCGTTCATTCGCTGAAGGAAGCAAATTGTGGATTAACGAAAACATGGATCGCCTGTAAACTTTAGCGAAAAAGGGTCAACAAACTCCACAGTTGGCGCGGAATCCGAGTCGATACTGATTCTGTCATTGTATTTCTTTGTCTGTGGAAGGAACTTTACTTTGTGTCCTAGATCTAGAGCATTACAAGTAATAAAGACATTTCTCCCGGGCAGGGCCGGGTAACTCAGCTAATTTCAATAAACTAAATACAATTGGAAAAAAGAACACAGTTCAGTCTCACTCACAGTGCAAATCCCACTCAGCAAGGCACACGTCAGTCCGATGTAAATTTCCGTCGGACAGGTAGGATTGCCATGGGGACGGATTCCCTACATCAAAATCACGGCGGTGCGATGTTATAAC
>OZ007583.1:23970508-24063008 GCA_963931925.1 Onchidella celtica
TTTTTTGTTTTTTTTTGTATTTTTCGTATTTTTGTGTACGTTTGATATTTATTACGTTGCCCGCCTGGATGTTTCGTTTGTGATCCATAGTTATTATTGCAGTTCTTTCATGGGCGGTGATTTTTAAACAGGCGTTGGGTGTGCGTGTTTATGTATGTGGGTAGGTTTGGTGGGCGGGGTGGGGGGGGGGGTGGTAAGGGAAGAAGTTGGTATGTGGAGCGAGGGGTGGGATGCAAAGGCATGGCAAGATATGTATTCGACCAGATTTTGACATTCTGTTGTCTTCACAGACCAGGTGAATTATGGGGCTTGTTTGGAGGCCACTGAGAAACTTTCACCACTTTCTTACTGAAAAACAAACAGCTGTTTGGCGTAGAGATCTGTGCTTTCGGGGGATCGCATTTACACCTCACCTCTCTTGTTTCGCTGCCTTGTTATTGTTATTGCTGTCTTCCTGTCTTCTTGGTCTTCTTTACCCTCAAAAGGGCTTCCCATGAGGTTGCTTTTTGCTCTTCTCTCGTAGTGCTGTTCCCTTTCTCAGTGGCTCTCACGACTGTTTTCTCTGTTCGTGTTCGATAAATGTGAGTAAATCTGAAGAAATCGGGCTTAAGGAGAGAGACTAAATACTTGCGAAGACCCATCCAAATGGGGACAATTTTTTCTATGGAAATTGAGATTTGCTTATGATTTATGAAAGATTAGCGATTTTTCTGTATTCAGTAAACATATTTTTGCTTGAAATCGTGTCCTGTAGTATTTTATGTAGATTTTTTAAAAGAACTATAAAAATTCCACCTTTGGCTCTATGTTGTCGGATCTACCCACAAACGTTTTGCCAAAATATAATTTTTGTTGTTGTTGTATTTTTAGATATTTGTTAGATATAAAATCATCCCCTATGTCAGTACTGTTATCATTAAGTTAATGTTACCATCTGAAACCAAAATTAATGACATCTTGATAAGAAATAAGGGCAAACAGCCGTGCAGCAAAACCTATTTTCACCACTGATGCTGCTAAATGTGACAGCCATTACGACGTCCACGTATGGAGTGAAGTTCTCTAAAACAATCAAAGCAAAACAAAAACAAGAAATTAGGGTGAAAAGGTTTATTACATTTTATTCTTTCAAACTGAATTGGCCAGGAAACCGCTTCTCTTGTCAGCAGGCCATTCGAAGATTGTAAAATTAATCAATTTTCTATTTGTCTGTTTGTTCAGGTTTTTTTGTTCTTTATTTTTATTGGGCTTTTTCTGGCAATAAAACAAAAAAAAAACAAACCAAAAAAACAAAAAACTAAAAACAAAAAAACTAGGAACATGCAATAATGACATATTTATTTCGGTTCTTTTTTTTTTGTTTGTTTGTATTTTTCGTATTTTTGTGTACGTTTGATATTTATTACGTTTGCCCGCGTGATGTCTTTAAATACATTGCTAATAATGTTCAAGTTTAATTAAATCTGCCAAGAAAGGAATTGTCATAGATAGATATTTAATTAAAAACACGAAATCCTGTTCACGATTTACTTTTATACGCTTACATATGAAAAAGATTCCCCATTTTTGTTTTGAGTTTGAGTTTAAGTTTCAGTTTTGAGTTTGAGAGAGAGAAAGAATGTCGACACAATAAGCGTCATATTGCCTTAGGAAAGAACAAGACGATGGACAGAGTATAAACAGAGAGTGTGTTTTAGGGGCCGCGCGCACTAACCCAGATTTTTGCTTGCTTGGCAAAGAGTTTACCGTGCTGCACGCCACGCAAAAGGTTGTTTGCATTGAACGGGTGGTTAATTTTAACATAGTGCGCGCGGGGCCTAAAGAGAGATCTTACTCCCGCCAAATAGCGAAACTAGGTCACTGAAGTAAACAAGAAATTGAAGAATTGAAAAAGACTGTCTACACCAAAGATAGTGTGCACACATCTCTTTACTGTAGTTGTTTGTTCATAATTTTGGGCCGATTGAAACTATTTATTGCCGTTTTGTAAGTTCTTAACCCCTGTGGAAAGGCACAAAGGGGTATTGTTTACTGCAGCACCAACTTTCCCCTCCATGCTATCAGAGACTGTATTTTCGCTTTGCCTCCCGTGTCTCGCAGTGCAAATCGACCAATAGTAAAGCCTCTCTATATGTATATACATACTCTCTGGTATAACAGAACGATAGTACAGATAATCGACCTTACCAGTGCCCGCATCAACCACCTGCAAAGTATGACGGGCGCCCACACTATCATTTTTCTGTTTGAACATTAAGATGCTTAATTTTCTGTATTGGCCTGTGACTCCTATACAAAGTTTCGCTGTTTTATTGTTTCCCATGTGGCATACCAAAATTGAAAATTGAAATTAATAGATTAAATTTTATCCATATCATCCCCCCTCCCCCACCAGCAACAACAAAATTTATTATTATTCATTATTAAATATATATTGTTATTAATAAATATTCAAATATTATTTGAATTGTGTGTTGTGAACTGATGTGAGTTGTGAACTGCTGTGAGTTGTGAACTGTTGTGAGTTGTGAACTGCGCCTAACAGGCTGCGTTACAATTTGCTCTGAGATAGAGAGAGAGAGTGAGCGAGACAGGGAGAGAGAAAGAAGCAGTGATTGTGTTGAACGCTTCGCAGGCAGCTCCAGTCTGCTCTGTGGTTGACATGTTTCTGTAAAGCGCATAGAGCATTTTACATGGATATGCGCTATATAAAGGCTATACATTATTGTCACGAGCAGAGTTAGGGTCTTGGGGATGTTACGACTGCACGAGAGGCAGCTAACTCACACTCGGACACAACCACACAAGAAAAGTACTAAATAACTAGAGCGTATATATGTCAGGCCGGTCAGGCCATAGTTTACATAAATATTAATAACAAAACAAAAGACAATAGAGGTATATATTCAAACCAAAAACTCTAATTAATAACTTAACCAATGATATTCATGTAACTATGGAGGTACTGCAATCAATAGTAAATAGGTATATTATACGAAACTGGATATCAATTTAAAGTGACAGTTGAGTCGCCACTGGCCAGTCGCCAGGCAAACTCTCCATAAATCATATGGGCTTAAATGTTAGGAGAGCCCAGTACGTTCAAAGCCTACAGAAGCACTCTTCGGCTTGTAGGTAATTTAAGCAGTTGCCAAAAGACTATATTTTATGCACAATCACTATTCAATTCATCAACAATGTGCTATATTATTCCAATCATACTATGGCAATAGATCTATCATACAGGACACTCGTGGTCGAGTGCCAGCTGGGGTTTCCTTAGTCTTCCTATGAGGCTGTAGTTCTCTCTCTATCTCCGATCTCTATTATACTTGAATAATTAAGATATATTACCATTGCTCACGCCTACTGAGAGGCGCGAACATCAAAATAGCGCAGCGTGGGCTTTCAAAGGTCAGCAAAATCAGACCTTTCTTTCTAGAGCTCAGTCAGTCCGTTAGCAAGGACTTCTTAGTCTTCAGACCACACAGTTCAGGTACTGGCCAACCGGAGATACTTCACGAAACGATGCTTCTCTCGTCTGTATTCACTAAATCTGAACGTTACACGATGTTATATACTATCTAACTACCCAGCGTGCTAGTCCGCTGGCCCAATTAGTTCAGCTATCTCATAGGTCGAAACCTCCCACCATTTTAACTGTAGTAATACGTCTGCACTATTCTACCAGCCAGTTAACGTGCAAAAACTTGTCTAGTCATACTTAACAATGTCAACTGTCCCCACCTTGTTTCACCCCTACTCCATTACTTATTAATCACGAACATTAAAACCCACAAGCGTGAATCTAACAGTTTAACTCTACATTTATTTACTCACCAACTATAATTTGGCGAGGACCGTTCAAGGCCACCAGCCAATTTCTCATGGCCCTGGTAAACAACAACAACTCACTCTCAGCGTGAGTTTTTAACAATATCCGAATCATGACAATTATTATTACATTATTATACAAAAATTTTGGCTTTTCTACTTTAATGTGTGACAAACAACCACGTATTTACCTCTCTACACTGACTTGTGACAAAATAATATCCGAATCGTATTTTTTTTTTTCACTGACTTATGATGAATATCAAAATTTTCTCATTTTTGAGTTATCAAAATCAACAAAAATTCAAGTCATAAACATGCCATCATACAATTCATTGAAAAAAAAAATCCCTTTTTTCCCCCGCTCAGACCAATAGAAAAGACCTGGTGGCTCGTAAATGAACAATGTGACCACTAATCTAATCGGACAAAATTTCGGACATTAAGAAAACCTCACATGTACGTAATTAGAGCGTATTTCAGTTTTTGTAATTATCACCACACACATTACTCCAAATCGTCAGACATTACATGTTATTGACGACAGAGCCTGATTATTGAGCCAGCTGTTTGTACTGTATGCTTGTCAAAAGACTTTTTTTTCTTTCATAAAATGATGTCTTTTTGTTCTGAAACGCGATATCTCAGAGAATACATAAAATTGGTAGGGTGGACACACCTGTTTTGTTTGTAGTGATTCAAAACATATTTTATCCAATTTTCTTATTAGGGTTTCTGTAGCATGAGTTAGACTTAAGTAATGCATCTATCCAAAGAAAATGTATTTCGAAAATTCTGTCGCTTACGAGGTCTGATCAGAATGGTAGTCAGATGTCTTTTGGTTCTGAAACGCGAGGTCTCAAAGAATACATGAAAAACCCTACACAAACATGGTTAATAAACGTTGATGCTGTGTTTTTCCCAGGGAAAATTTGGACTGTGTGACCAACTTGGGTTTTTGCCTGTGCAGCGAATTTTTTAAAAGCTTTAGCGTTGGGCGTAGAGATCGAGTTTGGTTAGCTGGCCACGGCCAAACAGCCAGAATCAGGTTTCGACCACACAACTTTTGTAAAAAAAAAAAAAAGAAAGAAATTACTGAGGGTATTTCTGGCAACCTGGCACACACAGCTCTGATCATTTTGCTAGCTGAGACTCCCAGCTGTGCCCGGAATAAACCTGCTTACGCTCTCCCTCCTCCCCGCTCCAAAGTTATATTCTGTTATAGATATATGCCAAATCTGTACGCCAAAGGTATCAGGTTCGAACCCTGGTCGGTGCAGACATGTTCGAATTTTGTAAAAAAAAATTAAGAGGGTGGGGGGGGGCGTTCCTGTCCCTGATCCTATGGTGCGTAGGCTCGAGCGCCTAGACTTCTCAGATAATGACGAAAAGCTCGGAGGGCCCATGTCCACGTTGCGCACGTTGGAGATACCTTGACAGTTCAAAGACGAGAAGAGCAGGCCGAACAAGAGCGCTGGCTGTAGGGGCAAAATTCTAAAAACAACGAATTCTTACCACAAAAAGCACACAGAAACAAGGACAAGACAAATAGAAAAAAGAAAAGCGAGGTGTAAATGCCAAGGGCAACGAACTTCCTGAAATAAGAGTCCTAAAAACTCCTCCCCCACTCGCCTCGTGTACTCTCTCTCTTTATGTCTCTCTCTCTCTCTTTCTTTCTTTCTCTCTCTCTCTTTCCCTCTCTCTCTTTCTTTCTCTCTCTTTCTGTCAATTACTGTCTCCCATGCACTTTACCACACTACGCAACACGTTCCTGTTAGGGAAAAGTGCACCGAACTAAACTCTGAAAGACAATCAAATAAAAACTATAAAGGCCAAAAGAGGACACCGAGCGAGGACGAAATGAACCGATAAAATATAATTTTGTCTTTTTCTTAAAATAGACCACTAAGCATCGGTATTATCAATGGTTTTGTTATGATCTGAATATCAATTATAACAGGTGTAAAAGTTTAGAAGCTTATAATGTTTGCCGGTAAGTCAGTGCTAAACATCGGCAAGTCCTCTAATACACTATACCAAGAGTGGCCAAACTTACTTCATGTAAAAGCCACATACGATAAACATTTCAGATTCTCGAGAGCCACAGGATATCAACAAATTTATACACACTATCTTTATTATTATATACCAGACCTAACGTGTTATAGAAAATGCATATAATATACATAATTATTAAGAGCAACAAAATTTATTCATGTATGCAGTTTTTTTGTTGTTGTTTTTTTAACTGTCTAATTGTATTAGTCTCAGTAATCACAAAGTTCACGTTATATACTAGGTGGTCTAGAGGCAAGGTGCTCGCCTCTCATTCCAAAGGTCCCGGGTTCAAAACCCGGCCGGTGCAGGCATGTTGGAAGTTTGGGAATTTTCTCATATTTTCTTGTCCCTGATCCTATTGGGGGGGGGGGGGTAGGATCGAGTACCTAGTCTTCTCAGATAAAGAAGAACAAATTCGGAGGGCCCGTGTGCACGTTGCGCACGTTAAAGATACCTTGGCAGTCGGAAATCGATAAGAGCAGGCCGGACAGACCGCTGCCAGGGCAAAATCAAATAAAATTCATCCCTAGATTTCTCCCCCTTCATCCCCCCCCCCACACCAAAAAAAAAACGCCAGCCGGCGCTGCACTGTGGCGACGACGTGCCTGCTCCAGTTGTAACTGGGCTGCAATGGCACAAAGGTAAATTTCCCAAATGGGATTAAAGTAGTATACAAATACAAATACCATTATACCAAATGTTTTCAAAATATTGACTGATGGTTGTTATAACTAGATTGAAAGTATTACATGCGGTAATGAATTACGGGAACATCTAAGAAAATATTAAGTTTATAATTATAAACTATGATAAAAAGAAAAGAGGTCAGCCAACACTTCCAGGAGCGGCAAATTGATGATCAAATAATCGCATGTGGCTCGTGGAGCCGCAGCTTGGTGACCCCAGAACTATAGTATTGATTGATAGAGGTGGTTTCTTTTGCCTGTTTGTTTTTCACGTATTTTCGAGGCAATTTTAGCTCCATATATTCTAATACAATCATGTTGTATTTTTAACACGCCTGTGTCAATATAACCCTCTGTCTCCCGGAGTGACATATATTTTGAAACACTTAATCAAGAGTGCATTTTATTATTTCTCAATTCTGAAACTACTTTCTAATTTATCAATATATAAAATATATATTATGTATAAGCCATTTTCTGTTCTTTTGACTGTTTCTGCACAAGTTTGGTAATTCCCAGAACATTCGTCCAAACAATCTATATTTGGGCACAAGGAGTTTAAATAACTGAATACTTACTGAATTTAATTTTACAGACTTCATAAACAATATCTGTGTCCTGAATTTGGCACGAATACATACTTTGGAAATGTAACTTTACATTTACTCTTCTATAACAAGCACGTACCCCACGCCTACGTATACGTAATATCTTAACCCCGTCCTCATAGACAACCCTAAACCTTATTGAATTCCTAAATCTGCCTTCCCTCTTAATCTTTCTCTCTATCTCTTTTTCCCATTCTCTCTCTTTCTCTTTCTCTCTCTATCTCTCTCTCTCTCTCTCTCTCTCTCTCTCTCTCTCTCTCTCTCTCTCTCTCTCATTCAACCAAAAAACATTAGGAAAGCAAAAAGAATATCTGAAAGAAATAAATTATTTAATCATATTTTATTAAGGCTGTTGTTAGGAGTATTTCGGGAGGAGCTCTCTAGCTCTGGAGTCACAAAAAGGCTTTAAATACAATACCCCTAACGCAAAAAAAAAAATCTTTGGGGACATACCTACTGGTAACAACATTCTTTAATTTATTACAGTCATATCTGTCTGCTTGTAAAAAAAAACAAAAACCCAGCTATTAAATATTTCGTCAGAGTGTTCCAAATATATCTTGTAAATACGGGTTTAAACACAGAGGATAAAGACAAAGAGAGAAAAACGAGATGGGCGGATGGTGTGACGTGGACAAGGAAGTTTGGAGATGGAAGATTAGGAAATAAGAGAGTTTCAAATCGCATTAGGTGATACATGTTTTGCGTGACTGAATTGTCTCTCGTGGTGAAATACCCTGACTTGTTCTGGCTGCACTAAGCAGTATTGCTCCGGTACAAGGAAATGTTACTGCCGTTGAGTTTATGGGTTGCCGTTGTTTTTTTTTTACCGGTATTTTTTCTTTGTCGTTTCAAACTATACTAACATTTTGATGTCCTCTGTTTTTCTCTGTCTGTCTGTCTGCCTGTCTGTCTGGCTCATCCATCCACCTACTGGCCTCTATAGATAGATAGATAGATAGATAGATAGATAGATAGATAGATAGACTGATAGATAGATAGATAGACAGACAGATAGATAGATCGATAGATAGATAGATAGATAGATAGACAGACAGACAGACAGATAGATAGATAGATAGATAGATAGATAGATAGATAGATAGATAGATAGATAGATAGATAGATAGACAGACAGATCGACAGACAGACTGACAGACACACAGACAGATAGATAGATAGATAGATAGATAGATAGATAGATAGATAGATAGATAGATAGATAGATAGATAGATAGATAGATAGATAGATAGATAGATAGATGGGGTTTTCCAAGGTTGTTTCTTTGTTTGTTTCCTTTTAATAAATAAAATGATACATTTTTACTAATACAAAGATGATTACACCAGATGAACATAATTATTTCTTCAATCATTCAGCTGAATTCTTCATGAATTTTCATTCCTCTGTGTTTTCCAGTGTGTATTAGCAAGACACTCGCTGACGTCTCCTGCTACCATGACCCGAAAGAACAAAATCTACAGCGCAAGTGCTTCACGGACCAAGGGATTAACATTACACACACTGGGTACAACGTCAGCGATGACGGGAAAAAGAGTTACGTAGCTGCATTTATCACTGAGAGACCTGAGCAACTGTGCGCGTGAGTACACTTCTGTCCCAAAACTCACTGACCCCGTTCCTTTCTAATTTCTAGTTGTCAGACCAAGGCTGGCGTATACAGGATGGGCAAAAAATAAGAGTTACAGTTAACACTATAATTTATATCTAAAACTGTAACCCTACTTTTGGCCCACCCTGTATACTGGTGGCTCGCCAACTAATTATAGGTGGAATGCAAAGGTTCCGCCATCTTTAGTGTCCGGCCCCACGCATCACCATGGCAATTGTGGCATTGAATTTGATTCGTTCGCTAATTTGCATTGCGAGCCACGAATCAACCGGCATCGAGCTAAAATTAGGTCGCTGCAGTAAACAATGGCGCATGTGTACATGTTTAATGGGAGACCTTCGGTCAGTTCTTTCACTTCCTTTCCTTTGTTTACACGGATGGTATGGAATCTGACCAGCTTGGATCCATCCTTTCCGCCCCAGTCATAACAATCAACTACATTGCAACGACCAGTCATTTTAACGTCTGAAGCTGGGTTCTTATGTATACGGAAACGGAAACGTCAACGGAAACATCAAAAACCCTTCAAGTAGTGAAATAGAAAGAATGTTTCCGCACGCCGTTTCCGTACACATGGAAACACTCTCTCTTTTTACTGTATGATGAATTTTTTGCCGTTTCCGTTTCCGTACACCTGAAAACCCAGCTTTATACGCATTTCGAAGTTACACTCATCAGCTGATCCACCAGCCATCTGTAGTGGCGGAAAAACAAAACAAAAACACTCTGTGGCTTCATGTGCATTCTAACTATTATGCATCACTCTGAAACACTAAATACTGGCCATACCACCGTGATGTGGGCAGTGAGTAGCGTTTTAGTGTGCTGCATAATAATTAGGTGACGAGCCACCAATCTGGGAACTACACCAACCCTGGTCTGGCTTACCTCTTATTGATAAAATATTGTAGAGAAACAATAGAAAATGTGTACGGTCGCAGCATGGGGTGATGCAAAATCAAAATATGGCAAAAGAAAAAGCTCTAGGTAGTAAACCCTCCCGTGAGAAATAATACAGAAATGATCCTGCAGAAGGTCAGTCGAGCCAAAGCTTGATTTGTCTTTACGTTTCCTTCTCGATTTCCAACTGCCAAGATATCTTTAACATGCGCAACATGCACACGCCCCCCCCCCCCCACGCCGAGTTTTTCGTCCTTATCTGAGAAGACTAGGAGCTCGATCTACCTACCATAGGATCAGGGTCAGGAATTTTTACCCCAGAAAAAAATGTCCAACCTGCCTGCACCGACCATGAATTGAACCGGGTACCTTTGGCATGAGAGGCGAGCAGCTTGCCTCTAGACTATCATGTTCCCACAAAATCCGCTAGTGAGCATCTAGGCTCAGTGGTGTTGTAATGTCGTTTGTTGTTCTTTGTCCTGGATAGAAACGCACAGGCCTACAAGAGAGCCCTGGAATGCGCCATGAACCAGACACTCAGCTGTATGCCTGATGACTACAAGGGTTATCTGCCTCAACCTATCATGATGCAGAAGATCGTGGACAAGCTCTGTAACAAGAACATTGGTGAGGGACGGACAGACAGACCATAACACACAAGGACAGTCAGACAGAAAAGCATTAGTGCCGGAGCAAAGACAGACTTTTACCTTAAAAGACGGCCAGAATTTCAGACTGAAAAAGAGACGGAAATATGGGTGGCCTCGTTTCTTAATATTATCATTTTGTTACTGTTTATGTCAGTTTGACCAAAGACAGTATCTGTTTGTTAACGTTATCATTGTGTTACTGTTAACGTTAGTATAATCCAAGACAGATCTGTTTGTTAACATTACCATTGTGTTACGTTTATGTCAATATAACTAAAGCCAGATTTTTTTGTTATCTTTATCACTGTTCTACAGTTTAGGTCAGTGCAATTTAAGACATTCTGTTTGTTAACAATATCATTGTGTTACTGTTTACGTCATTTTGACCAAAAACAGAGTGTATCAAGTAAACCTATAATTGTGTTACTGTTTACGTCAGTTTAAGCAAAGACAGGGCTCTTGTTTACTCATTTATTTCTGTCTTTCTTTCTTTCCTTCTTTCTGTCTGCCTTTCTTTCTGTAAGTATCAAATTTAATGTATTTAATTATATATCAGGTGATAAAAAATAAAAAACTGCCCCAGATTTGAAGCTTTATGATCCATGAACCGCTTATTCGATCTCAACGATATTTCACATCATGTGTATGGGTAAATCTGAAAACTGAATGAAATAGCTTCATGGAAAAAAAGATTATGAAGTAAAGCGTTAAGGTAGGTCGAAATGCGAAAAAACATGATGTACAATAAAAAATCTGTACTTACAATTTAGTGATTCAAATGGTCGATGGGACCGCCATCTTCCTGCATTACCCATCGCAATCTTTTCCTCCAAGCTTTCCTGATTTCATCAAGAGAAATCTGCGCCCAACATTCCAAAATTCTTTCCAGCAGCAATCTCTCTGTAAATGATTGGTGTTGACATGCGTAGACCTTTTCTTTCAGCGCATTCCATACAAAGTAATCCATTGGATTAAGGTCTAGAGACTGTGGTGGCCGCTCTTTTTTATTTATGAATGTGATGTTCAATGATTCAATGTAAGTTTGAGTTGTATGACTAGTGTTTGCTGTTGCTCCATCCTGTTGGAGAATGTACTCCTCGGTATTTACTTTGTCAAATTTGGGGTAGTTTGTTGTTTTTTTTGGATCACCTGATATACATATTATGTAGAAAATTCTCGTTCAATTCTTGGCTAGATTCTTGAACAGAAATAAATATGCAAAAATATCTGTTTTTGCCTGCGTTGTTGATAAATCATTTGTAATAGCTATTGCTCATCATTACTTTGATTTACAAGTACTGAAGAGGTCGCAAGTCTAAGGCATTAGTATAGTTTTGTTCTTTGTTCTAGCGATCGACTTCCAGTGTGTGAAAGACAAGGCCCCTCAACTGTTTGCCTGTGGTTATCGGAAAACTCAGGAAGCTTTAATTGGCAGCACGCAGGACTATTTGGTGCAGGATATTTTTTGCAAGTGAGTACAGTTTTCTTGTTGCAGTAGTAATTGTTGTTGTCGGCGTTGTCGTCGTCGTCGTCGTTGTTGTTGTTGTTGTTGTTAGAGTGACTAGTTCGGGCACGTACCCAAATTGTGTTTTGTTTCCATCCGAGACACAGAATACCGAGATGAACCATTCCTTTTGCCACTATAGGTAGAATGCGTATATCCACCATCTTGTCTGTCCGGACCCACGCTTCACCATGGCGAGCGGTGGCACTGAGTTTGATTCGTTAGCTGATTTGCACCGTAAGCACTTAAGGCGTCGAGGAGCAATCGGCGGCGAGTTTTTAAAAAGTTCACTACTGTAAACAATGACACGTGTGTGTACGCACATGGGAGACGTTCGGTCAATTCTTTCACTGCCTTTCTCTTGTTTACACGGATCATAGGGAATCTGACCAGCTTGGATCAATCCTTTCCACCCCTGTCATAACAGTCAACTGCAATGCAACCAGCAAGCATTTTAACCGCTTAAACACACTTCGAGGTTACACTCATCAGCTGATCCACCGGCCATCTTGTTTGGCGGAAGTACAAAACAAAAACACTCTGTGACGTCATGTGCATTCTACCTATAGGTCCACAAATTGCACGCGTATGAATACGATGAGAACTACTCTTTTCCGTTCGGTTATGAGGGAGTCTGGTGCGAATGGTGGCATCGTTGACATCGATGATATGCGCCCAAGTCGACGGACGGAAAAGGCGAATTGATTCATCTCGGTATTCTGGGTCTCGGTTTCCATTGTAATTAAAATTCTTTTCTTTAGTGAATGTGCAAGGGTATGGATGGTACAGCACTTAGTCAAATGTGTCTTGCTTTGGTTTTTGATGTGGGAACATGGAGCTAAACAGGGATTCGTGCACTAAAAATTAGTCTGTCTGCCTAATTGATTCAAAGAAAGTTCAAGTGTGAGTTGAGACCCACGCTAAATAATCTGGTCTCAGTGTGCTTCTATATTGAGGGCCCGGCGACATTAGGCAATTTCGTTAGGCCAAACTGTTGGATGGTGACGTCACAACATTGAGTTTCAATGAGATCTCACGCCTCAGTTTGATCTCTCTGAAACCATAGATTATGTATGTATAGAGAGATTTCACTATTGGTCGATTTGCACTGGAAGACACGGGAAGCGCCGGAAAACCACTGTCAGCATGGAGCGGAAAGTAGGTCTCTGGGGTAAACAATACACGTTTGTGCATTTTCAGAGGGGCAAAAGAGTTTACAAACGGCTCTAAGTTAATAGTTTCAATCAGCCCAAAAATATGAACTAACCACAGTAAACAAATATGCACACTATCTTTGGTGAAAGCGGTCTCTTTCAATAATTTCTTGTTTACCGCAGCGACCTAGTTTGGCGCGGAAGTGAGATCTCTCTATACATACATACTCTCTGATGAACTGCGATGTCGTGACGACACCATCCAGCCAGTTGGCTGATCAAAATCGGCCGGTCCGCGCCTAGACTAAGGCCCGGCGCGTACTATGATAAAATTAACAATGCAAGCAATCTTTCGCGTGGCGTGCAGCACAGTAAACCCATTTGCCAAGGCAGCAAAAATCTGCTTTGCACGCCGTGCACCAGGCAAAACGGGATAGTGCGCGCCGGGCCTAAGGGTTGGGAATTGCTCACAAATTTGATTAGGCATCAACATTACATCTAATAACAAGCATAATTAAGCCCTAGCTTTGCAAGCGATAAACTTGTTTCTGCTCTTCTCTCTCCCGCTTTCTCCTCCTCTCTACATTCTCTCTCTCTCTCTCTCTCTCTCTCTCTCTCTCTCCCTCTCCTCTCCCTTTCTCTTTCACTCTCCCCGTCTGCAAGGTCAAAGAATATCGTTGATGGAACGTCAGGCCCAATCCCTAGAAAGCTTCCCAGAATCTGAAGTAGGCTATTGCCACGGATCTCTTGTGAACCAAAACAGGACACTTCACATTACTGTCTTGCAAGAAAGTGGCACCAGAGTGAACGTGTGTCCGGCACCGTCTCTAATGCGCGTTGGTGTGCTATGCGTTTTGTAAGTTCTTACACCCCATGGAAATGCACAAACCGGTTTTGTTTACCGCGGCGACCTACTTTCCGCTCCATGCTAACAATGGTTTCGCGGAGCCTCCCGTGTCTCGCAGTGCAAACTGACCAATAGTGAACCCTCTCTATAAATCTATACTCTCTGGCCTAACGATTTTCTGGCCTAACGATGGCCAGATCTGGTGTGTTTTGATTCGGCAGCTCGCGAGATTACCCTGCTCCCACATAGATAGACTAGAAAGGGAAGTAGACCAAGTAGTGTCACTGTGCATCTTATGGTGCCTCGAGGTGTGAGGCGAAAGGAGGGAAAGGTTTCAACAAAAACGTCGGAAAAGTACTGCACACTTATTGTGTACTATTAGTGTAGACCACAGACTAATAAAATACCCAGACTGGATGATCCCATTGTGTGACGTCACAAAACAGCGAAAGGTCCGCCATTTTAGGTTTACGGTTGCGACCGACGCTTCAGCATATCTACAATGCAGCGGTCTCTAATTGTCCATACGGTCATCATTTATATTTTTAAAAAAACAATTTAAAAAAAGGCAGATGTAGACAATAAAATGAAAAGATAGGCAAGTTAATGCATTATTAATACATGTACAACCAATCTTGGCAAATAAAATGAAATTTCTACTGCAGATAGAACTAGAATCGGAATTTCCCGAGCGGCGGTCATGTTGGTTATACGGTCGCCGCTCGGGAAATTCCGTAAAAAACGCCACAGCCCGAAACTCGTGTTTCCAGTCTGGTAAATTTATTAGTCTGTGGTGTAGACTGTAATAGTCCCGTGCCCTCCGTTTGTCTGCAATGGCGCAGCCCTGGGCGGCCACGGGAACTGCCGCCATCTTTTAGTGGACGCCAGAGAGGCAGGTCAAGGTAGTGCCCTCTCTTGTCTATTGTATAGCTCTGTTCCCTGCCCGTGACTGAACGCAAGCGAAACTCCGATGTGTATTAATATAATATACTTGCTTGCCGCGGGTGAATCCAGACTTCGAAACTATATACCCTCAAAAGCTCTTTAAACCATCGAGCCATGTGCGTGCATCAAACGTCAGCAAGCGCTGTCAATGACAAAATAACAAAGCACAAAATTGTTAAAGTTGGAAAAAACAAGGGGTCAAAGTGTCAGTTTTCACCTGCGTAGTTTCCATTCTGGTGAGGCGCTTGGGGACGTAAATCATTATATTAAGTGGCGTGTGGGCGTCCGTAGATGGGTCAGTAAATTAATGAGCGTTCTTCAACGGTGCATGGCTTTGATTTCAAAAGAGTATCACACAGAGAGGAACCATTACTGGGGAAAAGCTGATTATTTCACGGAATTCGGGATTCTGTTCTAATTATCATGATCGTGTATAGAGACCAGACTGAGAGCTGGAAGTCTACCTTTTCGTGATTGCATTAGCGCGGTGTAAATTAAGTTTGTTTCGCAATTCTGTGATTGATTCGGATTTTTTTTTTTCGAGGGAAGAGGGATGAAATGGTTAATTTGGCCCGACGAATTCACAGCTTGGATTTCGACAAAATTTAGGGATTTGATTTGATACCAAAGTATCCTAATGGCTCTTATTAGGATACAAGCACTGTCTCAGCAAAATTGCTGGGTCATTTGGCCCAGCTTGGCATTAGGAAACATTGTAACTGTACCTTAAAAACAAACAGAAAGAGAGGAATGAGAGCTGGAAGAAGAAAACAGAGACACATGAAAGTACTGCTCTCTAAAATCGATAAAACATTCGATGTCAACGCCACACCTAGCAGCCGAATAATTAATCACAGCAATTTGATTAAGATTGATACTAGAAACATTTTTCAAGAACACTCGACAACCTTGAAGTGTTTATCTTTTAATGCACAATCTGTACGAAACAAAGGTTGTCTGATCAACGATACCATACTTGAACTAAATGCAGACGTAGCATTTATCACCGAGACCTGGCTGTCTTCTAATGGAGACGAGGCAGCAATAAGGGACATGACACCTGATGGGTTCAGTTGCGACTCATTTCCCAGAACAACTGGGAGAGGCGGTGGCTGTCACAAATCCCAGACTGGGAGATGTAATAAGTTATGACAGGACAACAATCACGAACAAACAAGTTAACACTTAACAGAACAATCCATCAGACTCACACATTTATTAAACATAATTATACAGATAATAGCGCAATTACATACATTATATTATTGAAATCAACTGCCGTACAACGGCCTTATTCTCACACACACTCTCCCTCGGATCCACAACCCGGTAGTTACTCCTAAAGGCACTTCGGCCTCAGCCTCTCCCCTCAGGGTCTTAATAGCACATTAATAATTCACTGACACCGCAGTCTCTCAATATCACCTTCCTATTGTCATACACCTTAGCACTCCCCTAGCACCTCAGCAGGGCAATAACACATTATCATTTCAATAGACATTATCATTTCAATAGACATTATTATTTCACCAGTACATTATTAGTTCACTAGTCCCCCAACATGGCAATAATGCATTATCACATTCACGCTCATATCTACGTCCCTGTCCGTGGCCTGACTGCCACGACTTTATGTGCCTCTACTGTCCTGCACTGACAGCCTCACTTCTGGCCTATGTGTGGCCTCCGGCCCTATGCTGGCCTATCCCCTGTGCTCATCGAGGTGGCTCTGCGGCCCGTCCTCGACACCTACAAGAATAACATTACATTGGTATAATACCCTACCATTTCTATTCACTCCACCTCTCCTTACAATCCATGAAGCGTACACACACTAGTTCACCTTTCACTCCCCACACATCTTACGGTAACACACTTCGATCGGAGTACACACTACTCACTCGCGCTACAAATCCATGAACTCACTTTCATCTATCGCTCATGGCGCACATTGCTATATCCAATATCAAGGACTTCCACATTCCTCACATATACTTATTTACATCATGGTAATAGACGAATATAATATAATACATCAATCATAATAATCAATCAACATTCTACGTACCAGTCATCACTGGAAAGACTCTCTCACTAGTCTTCTCGACTGCTCCCCTTATGTCCGCCCGATGGGCTCTTATTCACAGGTCCGTTCCGTAGGACCTTCTAACTTGCAGTGATAGTAACACAGCGCTTTCGCCTCATTCAGACCCCCCCCCCCCACTACTCACAACAGCACGCTTAACTTACTTGTTTACTGTGAGCCCTTCTTACTCTACACCCGCTCTGTAGCAATCCCCTTAATTGCACTCACTCCACTCGTGACATCATCCCCCACCCCAAAAAAATTAATGCAATTAATTTCAAATCGCATCAAGATGACTGTCAACGAGTGAGCGTGAGCAATACGTACACTACAAAAAACCTAGCAGTTCCCCTAGTATATAAAATACCGAAATCAGGGGAAAATATGGGGATCAATATGGCCTGCAATATGCATATATGTGTTACATCATGAATAGCTAACTAAACACAATATCTAATACAGAATCAAAAGCCAATCAACCTATCAACCATTCTTCATATCATATTTATAATGTCAATATTTTAAAGTCGACTCATTCACACAGATCCTGTCAATGTTCCTGTCCTCCGATGTATAAGCTCCTGAAATCTTCCCCTAGGCTCGACTAAGGTAGTCGGCGATATGATTGCTGGTTCCTGGAATTGGTTGAATAACGAAGGTATACGGCTGCAAAGCCAATGCCCATCTAGACAAGCGTGGGCTGGACGAACGATTCTTCGACAAGAATGTCAGTGGTTTGTGGTCTGTCTGGATACAAAATTCTCGTCCCATGAGATAACGTCCTAGTTTCTGGACGGACCAGACAATGGCAAGACACTCACGCTCTATCACAGAATACTTTCTTTCTCTCTGCAATAACTTCCTACTGACATAACATACAGGATGGAGACATTCGTTCTTCTCCTGTAGAAGACAAGCGCCGACACCAGAGTCCGACGCATCCGTTCTGAGGATAAAATTAGATCGAAAATCGGGTAATATCAGAATGGGTGACGATGATAATGCTGTCACCAAATTATCAAATGATGTCTGACATTCAGACGTCCACTGGACCTTATCGGGTTGTCCCTTCTTAGTAAGGTCAGTAAGAGAAGATGACAAGGAGGAAAAATTTGGAATGAACTTTCTGTAATAATTTAAAATTCCCACTAAGCTTCTGACTTGTTTCTTTGTTTTTGGGATTTGCAACCCTACTAACTTGTCAATTTTTCTTTCTTCAGGTCTCTGAACACCTCTACCCACAATATGTCCTAAGAATACTATCTCTGGACATGCCAAATCCATCTTTGCGGGTTTAGCAGTTAACCCAAAATGACGTAATCGTTGAAAAATTACTGTTAGTGTCTGAATATGATCAGACCATGTCGACGTATGGCATGCTATATCATCAAAGAATGACACGACATTAGGTATGTCCTTCAACACTAGTCTCATTAATCGTGCAAACGTCGCTGGCGCGTTTACCAACCCAAATGGCATGACCTTAAATTGGAATAATCCAATGGGCGTTTGGAACGCCGTGTATTGTTTAGACTCCTCAGTGAGCGGGATTTCCCAATAACCTTTCGTTAAATCTATCTTGGAAAACCACGTGGACCCGGCCAATGAAGCTATTAATTCCTCCTGGAACGGAATAGGCTCCCTATCGCCTACCGTAATAGTGTTCAATCTTCGAAAATCAATACAGAACCGCACCGATCCATCAAGTTTTTTCACGAGGACGATGGGTGATGAATACGGCGATGTTGATGGTTCTATCACATCTAACTTCAACATTGACTCAACTTCCTTTATGACTCTATCTCTCGAAGAAAAAGGCAACGGATACGGTCTAAGAAATACTGGCTTATCCGAAGTCAACTTTATTTGGTGCTGGATCACCGTAGTGCGACCCGGCAAATCCGTAACAACATCCGGGAATGACGCTAACAGGGTCTCAAGTTCCCTACTCCTTGAACTCGTAAGGTCAGGGTTAATTTTTACGTCCCTGTAACCTTGTGTCGGAGTTAACTCCGGCAATTGAATTTGTAACTCTTCCTGCGCCTCGGTGTCGCTTACGTCACAGTCCAACTGGTCTACGACCCCCGTACAAGCAGTAGAGAAGACAGTCTCCTCTGGTCTTGTCTGTGCACACAGATACTGCGGTCTCTCATAAAATCTCTGTAGCATATTAACATGGAAAACCTTACTCGTTCCATCAATGTGGATAGCGTAATCTACCTTTGAAACAACTCGCTCAATAACATAAGGGCCTTTCCATGTCATCAATAACTTATTATGGTCCGTAGGTAACAACAACAGAACCTTGTCTCCTGGCTTAAAAATTCTCAGTTTGGAACCTCTATCTTTATAGTCTTTTGCTCTTTTCGAAGCGATACCAGAAGCTTCTTCTGCTATAGTGCGCGCTGAAGATAGTCTTTCTCTTAAATCAACAAGGTACTGAAACACCGAAATCTGCTCATCGTCTCCCGATGATGGCGACGTCATCATGTCCCGAAGAACATCAGTTGGGCCCCTAGGACTACGACCGTACATCATTTCGAACGGCGAGAATCCCGTTGTCTCCTGCCGTACCTCTCTGTACGCGAATAACACTGCAGGGATATATCTATCCCAATCTTTAGGGCGATCAGCAGCTACCTTACGCAGCATCGACTTTAACGTCGAGTTCAATCTCTCGCACATGCCATTAGCCTGCGGATGATAAGGGGTGGTAGTGATGGGTTGTATACTGAATAAGCGGACCAATTCCTTCATCATCTCCGACGTAAATTGCGCGCCCCTATCAGACAGAATTTGCTCTGGTATTCCTACCCTAGCGAAAATTGCAAACAACGCTTCCGCGACTGCCTCAGACGTTATGGTCCGCAGAGGAACCGCCTCTGGCCATCTCGTAGCATTACATATGACCGTTAAGAAAAATCGATTCCCCCTATCGGTCGCTGGGTGAATGGGGCCAACAAGGTCTATCGAGACCTTTTTAAACGGTTCCGAGACCGTGGGGATCTTCTGAAGAGGAGCCTGGGGTGTACGACCCTTATGCGTCGTCTTTTGGCACGCACTGCACGTCTTACAATAGACTTGCACATCTCTGTGGATCGATGGCCAGTAAAAATTTTTAAGAACCCTTTCTTTGGTTCTAGCTATCCCCATATGACCCGCTAATGGGACATCATGTGCCAAATGCAATACTGTTGCGATCAGCAACGCTGGCACAACGACCTGCTTTAAAATGGAGGCCACCGTTACATACTTACGGAACAGAATGCCCGCCTGAACAACAAAGGAGGACGACCCGTTCTTATATTTCCTCGTTTTCTCAGTTCGCGCTTCCCTAAAACATGGGTTTAATGATGGGTCCTCCCTTTGTAATCTCGCCAAGCGCTCTGGCGTGATATCTAGGTTGACCGCTGGCGTCGCCAAAGGTCTAATCTTATCTTTATCAGCTACCCGTCGACGTGTTTCGACCGCGGCGCAAAAGTCAATACCTTTTGATTGCGACCATGCTTGCACGTTCTCATCGGAAGGGGAAACTACCCGTGATACATTCCCAATGATGAGCTGGGCGCCTGGAAAACAACCAACGACTGCTTCGACTTCCCCGCTAAGGAAAGGTGTATCTATCACTATTCTTGCCATGGGTAATTTCTCAATGGCCCCCGAAAATTGGATGCACGGGACAGTCTCACCTGTAAGCTGTGAATCCCGAATGCAGTCTCTATGCACTCCCACAACGGTAGATCCTGTATCTCGTAAAAC
Source organism: Onchidella celtica (assembly GCA_963931925.1). NCBI lineage: Eukaryota > Metazoa > Mollusca > Gastropoda > Systellommatophora > Onchidiidae > Onchidella > Onchidella celtica. The sequence continues at coordinate 23,991,174 of OZ007583.1, forward strand.
CGAGACCGGTTCGTCCCCAACAAACCCCGGATAAACCCTAAGACCACCTCCTGTATGATATGAATTTATAACGGGGATCTTTCTCCCACAAGGTAAAACACCGGAAGATAATAACTTCTCACAACTGGGACACTTAGAATACTGTCCGCCTCCGTTGTCCGATGTAACACATGCAGCCGCATGATGAAATTTATTTGGGGAACATGGACTGGAGCTACTGTCCACGTTCGCCGCTATCCTACCTGCAGGGCAATTCACGCTGATGTGATCTGCTCTACCGCAGTTCCAACACTTCGCGGCCCTACACTCGCGTGAAAAGTGACCCACGCGTCCGCAAGTCCAACACTCCGCTCCCTGTGCTGCATTAGGCCTGGGTCCCCGTGACCCATCGCGACCGGAACTAGAGTCCCTATGCCGTCGGTCATCGGCAAAGGTCACAAATCGCCCCCGGCCATTACCGCGACCTAGCCCTCCTGCTCGGTCAAACTTACCGGATCCATATGCCGGTGATTGGTGATAGCCCCTACGCTGCCCCTGGGCTTGCCCGCTATAGGCACCACGCTGACGCGACCTGTCCCTAAGTCCTGCCGGCGACCCTTCGACAACGGCGACGTATCCAGCATCTTGGACGTACGCCCTGGCGACTGGTTTGGACGGATGTGCCGTACGGTATGCTTCCGCCAACTTAGACGCCTCCTGCACCGTCGCGGGTTCGTTCTCTTTCAGGAAAGCCACCAGATCCTTATGGCACGACGCGTACAGCTGGTCACGGATCATTAGGTCTTTCAGTTTAGCAAAATCCGTGCCCACATGCGCCAAGTCTACCCAGTTCGCGAAATACTCCGTCAGTCTCGCGACGAAGGCAGCAAAGTCCTCCCTGGTATCTGCACGTGCCCGCCTAAACTGCTCCCGGAAATATTCCTCGGTACGCGCAAATCGGCGAAGCAGCAAAGCCTTCATCTTATCGTAATCTTGCACGTCTTCGCGCTGTAGCTCCTTAAAGTAGGTTAACGCTCGCCCCTGCAATAGAGATGCCAGGTACGTGGCCCATAATTCCTTATTTTCCCCCCATTGCAATTGTGCGTTCAGTTCGAACCTGTAAAGGAAGGCGTCTATGTCGTCCTTCCGGTCGTCGAACGTAGGGAGCTTAATCCTAACGCCACCTTTATTGTGTACCTGCCGCTCAACTGTTTCTGTTGGCGTATTCCTCTTGAGTTCTAACTCCGCAATCTTTACTTGCGCCTCTATCTCCTTTAACCTTATCTCCTGCTGCTTAAACTCCCTTTCCTGTTGCTGAGCCTCTAACTCCTTTAACTTAAACTCCCTTTCCTCTTCCCTATCCTTGGCCTCCCTTTCCTGCTGCTGAGCCTTAGCCTCTTTTTCTCGCTCTCTATCCTTAGCACGCTCATCGCGCAAATCCGCCTGCTGTTCTTTAATCCAGCCGCGTAGCTCCTCTCCCTCCAGGCCAAGTTCCTTACCCAACTTCATTAGTTGTTGGAGTTCCGCCATTTCACAGATTTATGGTTATGGTATGTATTAAAAAAACGGCTAACCTGTCGGTATGATAACTAACGACACGACCAGAGACCTGAGATCACACCAGATATAACCACACCTACTTGTATCAAATACAATTCAGAAATTTACCTTTACAGCACAACTAATTCTATATTCATAAAATGTGCTGCACTATTAATAATAAAAAAGAGTAGAAAAGACAAGAATAAGGAAATTCAGTAGAAGGACCACAAGTACGTCAAGGACAACGAACCAGACTAGGACAAAGCTTCTACAAAAAAAAAACTATAATGGAAAAAAAATGCAACCTACTACGCCGATTACACAACACGGTACGAACAAGAACAGAGTCTGAAAAAAAAGAACGTATCTACAGATAGAGAGGAGAAGGACAAGAGAAACGTCTTCCTAAAACAACGAGGAAGATAGAACGCTACAATCTAAACAAAAATACAGGTCCCTACAGAATGTTCACCGCGATGAACGAAGTTCCAAGTTTATAACACCTTTTTTTTAAGGATAAACTAGGTTCAACACAGCAAACGAAAACAGCAAAAACAGAGAAAAAGACAGATTAAAGGAACAGCCCACAATCCAGGGCACAAAAATTTTGACTTTTACTTAACTTTCAAATTTTGAGTTTAACTCCTCCCCTTAATCGGAGCTCTGGCCGCTTGACTCCTCAGGCTGGCACACACACTCTGCAGAAATTTAAGTACACATTAATACATATTCATCAAAATACATGCATCAATACATATTCATAAATATACATAAATCATATCATGAAAATTCCATTCATCCCACGAACAAAGACAACAGCATGAATTCCTAGCACAACAGAAAAACAACTAGATATAACGAATACACAATGTCAAAATGACCACAGGTAAACAGGACGAGCCCCCAATGTCACAAATCCCAGACTGGGAGATGTAATAAGTTATGACAGGACAACAATCACGAACAAACAAGTTAACACTTAACAGAACAATCCATCAGACTCACACATTTATTAAACATAATTATACAGATAATAGCGCAATTACATACATTATATTATTGAAATCAACTGCCGTACAACGGCCTTATTCTCACACACACTCTCCCTCGGATCCACAACCCGGTAGTTACTCCTAAAGGCACTTCGGCCTCAGCCTCTCCCCTCAGGGTCTTAATAGCACATTAATAATTCACTGACACCGCAGTCTCTCAATATCACCTTCCTATTGTCATACACCTTAGCACTCCCCTAGCACCTCAGCAGGGCAATAACACATTATCATTTCAATAGACATTATCATTTCAATAGACATTATTATTTCACCAGTACATTATTAGTTCACTAGTCCCCCAACATGGCAATAATGCATTATCACATTCACGCTCATATCTACGTCCCTGTCCGTGGCCTGACTGCCACGACTTTATGTGCCTCTACTGTCCTGCACTGACAGCCTCACTTCTGGCCTATGTGTGGCCTCCGGCCCTATGCTGGCCTATCCCCTGTGCTCATCGAGGTGGCTCTGCGGCCCGTCCTCGACACCTACAAGAATAACATTACATTGGTATAATACCCTACCATTTCTATTCACTCCACCTCTCCTTACAATCCATGAAGCGTACACACACTAGTTCACCTTTCACTCCCCACACATCTTACGGTAACACACTTCGATCGGAGTACACACTACTCACTCGCGCTACAAATCCATGAACTCACTTTCATCTATCGCTCATGGCGCACATTGCTATATCCAATATCAAGGACTTCCACATTCCTCACATATACTTATTTACATCATGGTAATAGACGAATATAATATAATACATCAATCATAATAATCAATCAACATTCTACGTACCAGTCATCACTGGAAAGAATCTCTCACTAGTCTTCTCGACTGCTCCCCTTATGTCCGCCCGATGGGCTCTTATTCACAGGTCCGTTCCGTAGGACCTTCTAACTTGCAGTGATAGTAACACAGCGCTTTCGCCTCATTCAGACCCCCCCCCCACTACTCACAACAGCACGCTTAACTTACTTGTTTACTGTGAGCCCTTCTTACTCTACACCCGCTCTGTAGCACTCCCCTTAATTGCACTCACTCCACTCGTGACAGTGGCCTTTGTATTATGTATAAAAATACAATAAAAGTGGAAACTTATAGAATTTTAGACCTTCAGTCATTCGAATGCATGGCTGCAAAATTCACAGTTAACAGTCGTTCTCTGCATTTTATTATCATTTATCGACCACCACGTTCACGCAACTTTGCAGAAGAATTTCAGGATCTACTTGACAAGGGGGGTACAAGTCCAACTCAGCCTTACATCATCGGCGATTTCAACATTCACCATGACTCATCCACAGACTCCATGGCAAATCAAATAAAGGACATTCTCGCATCACGGGGGTTAACTCAGGTCATCACTGAACCAACGCACAACCGCGGTCATGTCATCGACTGGTTAATTACAAATGTGCCCAATTCACTCATCGACTTAAGCGTCCAAGATAAGTTCATCTCTGATCATCGTTGCATCTGTTTTTCTCTTAATGTCAGCAAACCAAAATCCTCGAAGTATGCCATCTCATCTAGGAACATCCGTGCCATCAACCTACCAGCATTTACTGCTGATATTACAGAAGCAAGAGATGCCATTACATCAAGCAGTGATTTATGTTCTGAATATAACACCGAACTGCGACGCATACTTGACAAACATGCCCCAGAACGAACTAGAACCATCACCGCCCGAACATCTGCCCCATGGATGACTTTAGAAATTAAAGCCGCGAAATCTGAGCGACGACAGGCTGAAAGAAGATGGCGTCAAACAGGACTTCACATACATAAGGACATATTTAGATTATGTAAAAATAAAGTGATTTCTTTGATAAAAGATGCAAAAACCAAATTCTACAAGGAAGCTATCATGTCAAGTACCTCTCTGAAAAAACTGTTTAACATTACTAAATTTCTTTCAAGTGCTCCCAAAACAGTAGATTTACCCTCCACAACAGCTAATATAGCTGATGAATTTGGTCAATTCTTCCATAACAAAATTGAGAGTATAAGAAATGAACTTGACAAATCGCATACCGTTACAACAAGATCTGAATGTGATAATTTTTCTGGAAATCCTATGAATTGTTTTGAAAAAATACCCCAAGAAACCGTTAAATCATTTATTCTTTCCTCTCCACCCAAAACATGCTGCCTCGACCCCATTCCAACCCCCATGCTACTAACGAATTTGGATAGTTTGATAGAAATTATCACTAATATCATAAATGAGTCTTTAATGAGTGGATATGTCCCAGTATGTTTTAAACAAGCAATTGTAACACCTTTATTGAAAAAGAAAAACTTGTGTACTCAAGATCTTAAAAATTATAGACCTGTGTCTAATCTATCTTTTATATCAAAGATCTTAGAAAAAGTAGTTCTTCATCAGCTGAAAGATCACCTTGATATGCATAATCTTAATGAAACTTACCAGTCTGCCTATAGACCCTGTCATAACACAGAAACAGCACTGCTGAAGGTTCAAAATGATTTACTATGTGCTGCTGATGAGGGACAAGTGTCTGTTTTGGCTTTGCTAGATCTGAGTGCCGCTTTCGACACTATCGATCACAAAATTCTTTTAAATAGACTGAGTGCCGCTTTTGGTTTGTCTGGAACTGTTTTAAACTGGTTTGAAAGCTATTTACAAAATCGCACTCAAAGAATTTATGTGAACCACACTTTTTCCAAAGAATTCCCATTACAGTTCGGAGTCCCGCAGGGGTCCGTTCTTGGTCCTTTAATGTATACTTTATATACACAGCCTTTAGGCAAAATTATTCAAAATTGTAATGTTAACTATCATAAATATGCTGATGACACCCAGCTCTATGTTTCTGATGAACCATCAAATGTGTCCATGCTGGTGAGCAAGACAGAAAACTGTATCTCTCAAGTTCAGTCGTGGATGAATGAAAATAAATTGAAAATGAACGAAGAGAAGACTGAAATTCTAGTATGCCATGGTAAGAATAGACCTGACATAAACCTCGGTCATATGACTATCGAGCAAAAAATGATTAAAACATCAGTGAAAGCAAAGAATCTTGGTGTTATTTTCGACTGCAACTTGTCAATGGTACATCACATCAATAACCTGTCAAAATCACTATATTTAGAATTACGTAGGTTAAGTAAACTATCATTAATACTCCCTAAAGAGTCAATGCAAGTTTTGGTTTCATCCTTCATTTTTTCTCGTCTCGACTGTTGCAACTCTCTTCTTAAAAACCTTCCAGCAGAACAAATTAGCAAACTTCAGAGAATTCAAAACAATGCTGCTCGATTAATACTTAAACAACGCAGAAGAGAACATGTTACACCTTTGCTTATTGGTCTTCATTGGCTCCCTGTAAAGGCAAGGATAGATTTTAAAATTGCAGTGTTATGCCACAAATGTCAGTACAACAATGCTCCTCTTTATCTTATAAACTTCATTCATCCGTATAAACCATCTAGAGCATTAAGATCTTCTGATAAAAAACTACTAGAACCTAAATTTGCTAAAACAAAAAAATTTGAAGAGAGAGCGTTTTCTGTGTGCGCACCAGCTGTATGGAACTCCTTACCACCAAATATTCGAAATATAGAAAGCGAGGCACTTTTTAGATCTGAAGTGAAAACCTATCTCTTCAGAAAACACTTTGATGTGTAGTCTGATATGTATTGGTGTTTTGTGCGTGTGTATGAAGGAGAGAGAGAGAGAGAGAGACAGGAGGGAGAGATAGTGTTTGTGCGTGTGTGTGTGTCTTTGTGTGTGTTGTCAGTTGCTAGGAATGAGATTTGTCTGTTTCTGCATGTTTTGTAAAGCGCATAGAGCATCTTTGGATATGCGCTATATAAATGAACTTTATTATTATTATTATTATTATTATTATTAGGGAACTTACATACCAGAGTTTGCCGACCTCTCAAGTAGTGGAGACTAGACCTAAAAAATGTCAGTTTGTAGAGGGTGGGACACTCTCACCTCATATTAATGGCCTTCTATAATTGGCATGCTGAAATTAGTTGGTTGTTGGTTTTTAAAGAAACATTTCTTCTTTTTTTTTCGGGGGGGGGGGGGGGGTGGGCGAGTATGTGTGTATGTGTTATATCTATTATTTTTTTCATATAGCTCAGTGACCGGTATCTTACTATAATGGCGCTAGAGGGTGAACCTGTAAGAAGCTAAAACTTCGCGACTACGCCATAATAAATTATGACATTTTGTGTACTGTCTGAGCTTTTGATGATCAGTTACGTGGATACATTCATTTCGGACAAAAATCAGTCTTTAATGTTATTCATTTAAGATTTTTTTTTTAACCCCAAAATAAGAGATGTATTTTTCGTCGAGAAGAATCGAAAAGTTTGACCGGAAATTGCGTTCTACGCCACTTTTTACACATTGCCGGCCGAAAGTAAAATTTTATCACATATGGGTATTATGCAAGGAATTGTGGCATAACAAAACGATCTATTAGTCATTAGTCTTGGCATCGAATCCAAGTGCCGTCATCACTGGGACCTAGATCTAGCCCTGGTGACATCAATACTCTGCTGACTTTGGTCAAAAGACGCAAGCTCAAATGGTATGGCCATGTCATGAGATCATCAGGGCTTGCCAAGACATTCCTGCAAGGCACAGTGCAAGGAGGGAGAAGGAGAGGCAGACAGAGGAAGAGATGGGAGGACAATATCCCAGAATGGACGGGCTTGGGGTTGAGCGATACAATCAGGGGGTCAGAAAACCGAGAGGATTGGATGATGCTGGTTGCCAGATCACCTGTGGCGTCCCAAACGGTCCACAAGGATAGAGAGAGAGAGAGAGGGAGAGAGAGAGAGAGAGAGAGAGAGAGAGAGAGAGAGAGAGAGAGAGAGAGAGAGAGAGAGAGAGAGAGAGAGAGAGAGAGAGAGAGAGAGAGAGAGAGAGAGCTGGGCTTAATACAAGGAAATTGTGCAAGATGTATCTTTCCCGGGTATTCTAGTCTAAAGTAATTTTTCAGTCAACCTAAATACCGTCCGACGAAAATACTACCTCGTCTCTGAATGAATTTTCGCGATGCAAAAAAAAAAAAAAATGGCTTAGATGTGTTCCTTGAACGCAAAATAAAATGTCAATCGTAAATCTGCACATCTTTTGTAAAACACTGGTGGATTTTTTTTTTTTTCAGTATGTTCGGATATTTTATTATATGCATCCTTCACATATTGCATTTTCTTAAGAATTACTTTTCTTCTTCTTTTTGGGGTTTGCATACAAATTCGTCTTTTTCAGCCTATGCAGCCTATTCAGTCCCTCGCACATTTCATTTTCATTTTCCTATGAAATTAAAACACAATTTACATTAAACTGTGCAAATATTTGAAATGACATTAGTTATTTACATGTGAATGAAATCTATATTAGAACTTTACACAATTTACATTAAAATATGCAAACATCTGAGATGACAACATTGGCTCTTTACACGTGAATGAAATCTATATTAGAACTTTGCACAATTTACATTAAAATGTTCAAACACTGGAAATGACAACATTGATTCTTTACACGTGAATGAAATCTATATTAGAACTTTGCACAATTTACATTAAAATGTTCAAACATTGGAAATGACAACATTGATTCTTTACACGTGAATGAAATCTATATTAGAACTTGCACGCAATAAACCAGATATTCCCCTAGGAGTGCTTTATAGGGGCAAATTTACTTGGCCGGCCTAACTTGCCCACGTCAATTTGTATCATCTGTGAATATTTCGCATCATTGAGAGGGTTAATTGCCCTCGAAAGCCTTGCTTTTCAGCCGCAGTATTTTATCTTGTTATTGCAGTTGTATATAGTTTTCTGTCTTTGTTGTTGCCGTTTGGTCTTATTTGGTTGTGGACCGTATTTTTGTGGTTGCTATTTGTTGTCTGTTGTTTTCATTATACAGTTGTTTTATTTGTCACTGGCAGTGTTTTTGTTATTGTGTGTTATTCCTAGGCCCTTGTAATTCGGCTTCTCTTTTTTCATTGTGTTAGTCGATGATTATTATATTTTGATTGTTTTTCTTGATGGCTTTAATATTGTTGTTTCATGCTGTTACCGTATTGGCTGCCGTTATCCGCCAACATTATCGGCCGATACTACCCAGGTTTATCCGCCAACAATATCGGCCCGGGTTTGTCCGCCAGTATTGGCATTGACTAAATGTTTGTTGTTGTTGTTTTTTTAACTGGATTTATTCCCTATTATTGTTGTTGGATTGGGAAAAAAATTACAAAGACTGATTCCAACTAAAAAAAATACTTATTAAAAAGAAAAAAAGAATACCTGCCTGAGAATCGATCCAAGATCACCCGATTGACAGTCGAAGATGCTATTGCTGACCTTGTACGATTGTGAAGAAATGTTTCCAAAATAAACATCACTAAACCAATTGTTGGCTGATAAACCCTCCGCACTGCATTTGCTATCACTGCTGTTATTTCTGTGCTACGTAGGCTGATGGTGTACTCAAACAAGTCTGTCTTGCGTGTCGTGGTTTGACCCAGTGCCCCAGGGTCTCTCTTTCTGTCAGCTGACTCAAGACAGTTTTGACGCGCCTTAACTAGTGAGACAAATTTATTTTTGTCTCACCAGTTGCGCGAAGCTCTGAACACCAAACATAAATAAAGTATTCAAATAGACCGTGAAGGGCGCGAAGTGGCCGTTGTCGTACCGATGCGCCGTAAAACCCAATCTCGTATTTAAACTCAAACTCAAACTCCATAGTTCACATCTTACACTAAAACCGAGCCAAGTTTCAAGTTTAAATTTATTGTAGGTCTGATGGCCAATTCAAAATATGCAAAGAATCATCCAAACAAATTTTGAAAAACATTCTTAAAGAAAAACAACAAAAGCTGATCAGAACGCACGGCCATTCACTCTCTCTTTTCCTTGCTGTTTACTATAAACTATATATTTACGTATAATAATAAGCAATAATATATGATTTGACTGATAATTGCCATCAAACAGCTGCATCATTCTTCAATCCACCCCCCCCCCCTCTCCACTTCTACCACCTCGATTTTTCCCACCTTTATCTATCGTGAATTTACTAGACATGAAAATATCACAAAGATCTGTATTTTCACACAAAGAAGAATTCAGTTCTCAGACCTCACCAGGAGAAGTCACTACGCGACATTATTGCGCTCGTTTAGTACTTCATGACAAAACGGTCCAAACAAACCACATTTTGCTTGACAGTGAGCCAACAGCTTTACTGGTTGTCATTGTCGTTATTTTTGAAGTGCTACAGTTTCCAGAGCTTTATACACATCAAACATGTGGCATTAATCTCTAGACATGTGGGCGGATTGACAGAGACTTGACACTGAAACAAGAGCTATGAGGTAGATAAGCAGATTTCTCAACCCGCGGATTGTGGGGGTGGCAGGATTTAGAAATATAAATCTTAACGATTTTTTGGTCTGTTGGGACTCAAATTTCTTAATCCTTTTTTTATTCCTGTGGTGTGTCAGACCCCAGACACTCAGTCTTTTCTTCTCTGAAAGGTTACCGACCCTAGCGCCATATTATGACAAGTCAATAGACAAAATCCTTTGGTTGCCCGTAAGTCTGGACTTGTTTTGACCGACAATATTACACGAGATTCGTAAGTGCTCAGGCTACGTCAAATCATCTTGTCTCGGTGTTTTTCAAATTTGAAATTTAAGAGAATTGGTGATTCCCCCCCCCCCCCCCCCCTCCAAATCTCAACCCTTTCTCATTCACCCCCATCCATTCTGCCTGATAGAAGTTTGACCAAACTGCGGCTCTTTGATCATCAATATGCAGCTCCTGGAAATATGTAGGCTGAGCTCTTTTTACATCACAGTTACTATAAATTTTATATTATTCTCTTGGATGTTCCCGTACTTCATTACGTATCCAATAAGTTCAGTATCGTCAAAACAATCATTAGTCAAGATTTTGAACAAATTTAGTATGTATGTGTATTTTGTGATTACTGCAACTAAATACAAATTAACAGTTTAAAGAAAATGCATAAGTGAGTAAATAATTATTGTTGCATACATGTATTTTTTAATACGTACGTAACATTTTTGTAACAACTTTGAGTATTGTGTATGTAACACTAAAAATGTGTGTAAATTCTGTTCATATCTTGTGGCTCTCCAACATCTGAAAGTTATCGTATGTGGCTCTTACGCTAAGCAAGTTTGGCTGCCCCCGACATAGTCATTGGTTCCCCTCGAGAGAAAGAGAAAAGGGGGCTAAAGAATAGTCCGCTGCCTTCTTAATGAACTGTCTTTGTCCATCAGCCTTACTTGATTTTGTTAGCTGTTCTTTTTTTTTACTCCCAAGAGTTATTAAGTTCTTGGTCAGTTTCTCGGACTGCATATTTGGAATTGGCCATCAGGCTTACAATAAATTTAAACTTGAAACTGGAAACTTGAAACTTGGCTCGGTTTTAGTGTAAGATGTGACCTATGGAGTTTGAGTTTAAATACGAGATTGGGTTTTACGGAGCATCGGCATGACAACGGCCACTTTATGCCCTTCACGGTCTATTTGGATACTTTATCTATGTTTGTTGTTTAGAGCTTCATGTAACTGATGAGATAGAAATAAATGTATCTCATCTATTCTCTCCGTCGTATTTAATTGTTATCTTTACGATGCGGGTCTTCGCACGGAGGGTGGAATCCTCATCAGCCTTCGGTGTGAAATGATAAAGTGAAAGCTGTTGGGGAAGGTAAAATAGATAGATAAGAATCACTTTGTTATCCTATAAGGGAATTCTCTTTCACAGAGCATTTAAGAACACATATACACACAACTAAGGTATTGTCATCTAAACATTATCTCACTATTCAATATACTCAATAACAGGCATACAAGAAGTGACATGGTAGGGTATCCTCGTGAAATATGCCACACATCTAGCTCAAGTGTTGTGTTGAGCGAACTGCAGAGGGCAAACACGATCTTCTATGTCTTTCTCTGTTTGCTTTCATGCGTGCGAGGTATTGGAGATATTCCTGTTGCTCTGGATGATCTAGAAATTTGATGAAATAGGTCATGTGATTTTAGACGGGAGGGTGGTGGCCCACTGGATCAATTCTATTTTGCAGTGGGCCAGGTCTCTGATTCTGCCAGCTGTTTCAAGACATTTCTGACGCCCCTGGGCTAGAAAACAGACGTTTCGGTTTACGCCAATGAGGGAGTTCTCGTTTAATTCCATGGTCTATATCTCACACTAAATTTTTGTATTTGTATTTTTGCAAAAAAGGCAGCAGAGAGGCACCTGGGAGTCATGACCTAGGTGTGACCCGGCCCCTTAGAGTGTAAGGAGTTCAGGGCCGAAACACTTGAACAAGGGGGGTTTCTTCTCTGTTGTCCGGCTCCCCCATGAGTTTCTAGTTGTTGTATTTTGTATCCTTCTTTAATCCTATTTGGGAAATTTTCATTAGTGTCAGTGCAGCCCAGTTGCAACGTGAGCAGACACGTCGTCGTCACAGTGTAGTGTCGGTCGGCGGGTTTTTTTTTTTAGGGGGGGGGATAGGGGTGTGGATGATGGAAGGAGAGGAAGTGGTAGGGATAAATTTTAATTAATTTTGCTCGGGCAGCGGTCTGTTCGGTCTGTTCTTTTCGATTGCCAACTGCCAGGGTATCTTCAACGTGCGCAACGTGCAAACAGGCCCTCCGAGCTTCTCGTCCTTATCCGAGAAGTCTAGGTGCTCGATCTTACCTGCCAGAGGATCAGGGACAGGAAAATATCGGAAAAATCCCACAGTTCTAACATGCCTGCACCGACCGGGATTTGAACCCGGTACCTCCGGCTTGAGAGGCGAGAACCTTGCCTCTAAACCATCGTGTCCCAAATCCGAGACAAAACAGTGTTGATTCAGAGCGCAGGGTTTGCAACTTTGGAGGCCGCGAGAACATTTTTTGAAAATCTGTTAAGCGGGCGGGAGGAGAAATTTAGTTTTGTTTAATTTTTGTTCTCCATTTTCTTTCTTTTCGAAGGTGAGGAATAGGTCAGAAGGTCATTAATGCTTTAAAATGGATCACCAAGCAAAAGAAATAAATTATTTGAAACCCACTGTTTAAGACTTACCAGAACGAGTGAATGCCTCCCTGAGTGGGCAATTGAAGAATGTTCAGTTTCGCGAACCTTTCTTATTTCGAAAAGAAGAGAAGAATGAGGATCGGGAAAGGGTGGCAAAAAGCAAATAACGGAAGTTAAATTTCTACTTATTTTCCTTTTTTTTTTTTTAATGAAAATTTTTCAAACATAGATCAGCATGTACAACTAAATCTTCAGTGTTCACAAAAATGTTTCAAGTACACGGAAAAACTAGTGATGGGGGGGGGGGGGGGGGGGGAGGAAATTTCGGTGAGCACATGGATAGATAGATAGATAGATAGATAGATAGATAGATAGATAGATAGATAGATAGATAGATAGATAGATAGATAGATAGATAGATAGATAGATAGATAGAATGATAGATACACAGCCAAACAGATAGAAGCCCCCCAAAAGCTCACAGAAGACGAGAGACGACATCAACTGTACTTCAAAGAGAACTTGATAAGAGAACAACTCGAAAGAAATAAAGCTACAGAGGAAAAAAAAAAAAGAAGGAACGCGGGCACCAAAGAAGTGGCGGACGCTTGTTATCAAAGGTTCTGTTTAATCATTAATCTATGGGATGAAATGCGGGGACCCTAGTCCTTATCTGTTGGTAACTAGACAGACCAGCTCTTCGACCAGCGTCAATGTTATTTTCTGTCACTTTGAGGACTTGAGTGAAGAGGAAGTTAGAGATGGGAAGGAAGGATCTGTTTTTGGTAACCTACTTCAAGTCGCCCTGTCTGTCGATCGATTTTCTCGTGAAAAAAAAAGAAGAGATGGAAAGGCGAGAATGAGAGAAGCAGCAGCAACAAAAATACTAATTACAAAGATAAAAAGCAACAATAGTTACGTCATATCAACAGCAATAATAGCGATAACGACAGCAATATCTGCAGCTATAACCAACAAAGACGATACCAAATGCAGCAACTGTAGCAATAACATCAACAAAAATAACAATACAAACACTAATGGCAACAACAGCAACGATGCCAGCATCTGTATCAACAACAATTACAATACTACAACGACAACATCAACAACAACAACGACACCGATACCATCTGCAGAAGCAGGTACAACAACAATAACATTACAAATACGAACAACGACAACAGCATCAAAAATATGAACAATATGCAACAACAACATAACCAAAATACCAGGAACAATAACAATAAAGTCAACAAAAGAAGAGAACGACACTACCAGCAGCAACAACATCATTAACAACAAAAACAACATCATGGAATCATTTAATTAAGATATCAAACATTTCAATCCTCTGATCTATACAGGAATACAATCATTACACAAACCCGTACATCTTTCGCTCGTTTTGCATCAGGTCTTATTACTTGTTTACCATAGAGCCATCTTTGATGTGTTTCCTATTTTGGGATATTTATTTATTTATTTATTTATTTATTTATTTATTTATTTATTTATTTATTTATTTATCTATTTATTTATTTATTTATTTATTTATCTATTTATTTATTTATTTATTTATTGTTGTTGTTTTTTTTTTGTTTTATTTATATATTATACTAGTAGACCCTCTGACTCCGGGAATGTATACAGACGTGATTTTTTAGAGTTAACTTTCGATCACCGATGTGTAAATTGAGGCGCAGAACGAAATTTCCTGTCATACTTTTTTATTCTACTCGAAGGAAAATGCGTCTTTTTTCCCAGCTCAGATTGTAGGAACACGATCTTCCGTTCAACTCAGTTGTGGCTCAAAATCAACGGAAGTATAAAAAATATAGCGAACTTCAAGACCTTTTAAAATATGTCCAGGTGCGTCGTTACGTCTTTCTGTGCGTAACATGATATTTTCTAGAATTTAAGGCTGAGCGGTTGAAAAGCCTTTCATGATTACACTAGAGGCCTCACTTCCTTTATAATATGATGATATTTGTTCATTTACATATTTATTTATTCAATTCATTTATTTCTTCATTCTTTTTTTCTTTTTAATTATTTATTTATTGACTTATTTATCATTTATTTGTTCAATTCATTTGTTTATTCATTTTTTGTTTGTTTGTTTATCTATTTATTTATTTATTCATTTACTTATTCATCTATTCATACATTCATTTATTATTCATTTGTTTATTACTTATTTGCAATTTATTTGCAAGACTAATTTTTTTCGTGAATCTGAAAATATCGGATGTTCAGAATTTCTATTCCCCACAGATGGTAACCATCAAGGGTAAACAAGTCCATTGCCACAGTTTCAGTTTTTTGTCCCTGTTAAAATTCACGATAATTTAATTTCCTGGTTTTTATGCAATTGATTACACTACGTGCATCTGTGCCAGTGAAAACCATCGCCCAGTCTACTTCTTCTGCAGAATTTAAACTGAAATTTGTCATAAAAACACCAGAAATGCCAAATTATTAACCCTGGCGTGTTAGGGCATATACCGGCATCCTTTCTTGTTCTTTTTTTTTTCCTGTTGTTGTTGTTAAATACAAAATTGGTTTAAATCAGTCTAATCAATTCAAAAATATAAACATTTATGGTGAAAATTACTTTGCCGATAAATATGTTCTAAAAATAGGAATATTATGCCACCACTGACATGTTTTAAATATATGAAGCACTGGGCATTTGAGGAGTCGAATACGTTGACTATAGTATTTACAACGAATACACATTTTGGTACATGACGCAGGTGAGGCTTGATCGGGTTTTGATCTAATACAAAGGTCTTCATTTTTTTCCTTTGTCCTTTTCTGCTGTCTGGTTCCTTTCAAAGTTTGGACCACGCCTTTAAATCCCTTCCGCTAAAGGAAGGACAAAAAGCTTTAATACTTCCTCCATTCGCTGATTTGTGCTGACACTCTCTCTCTTTCTCTCTCTCTCTCTCTCTCTCTCTCTCGCTCTCTCTTTCTCTCTCTCTCTCTCTCTCTCTTTCTCTCTCTCTCTCTCTCTCTTTCTCTCTCTCTCTCTCTCTCTCTCTCTCTCTCTCTCTCTCTCTCTCTCTCTCTCTCTCTCTCTCTCTCTCTCTCTCTCTCTCCCTCCCTTTCTTTCTCTCTTTTTTTTTTCTCTCTCTCTCTCTCTTTTTCTCCGTTCTCTTATATACAGACATATACACGAACACAAATACATACCTAAATATAGGAATTTCAACTAAGAATGTGTCCTAGTTTGAAACCCAACCTGCCTTTTTCATGATTTGTTTGTTTGGGTTTTTTTTGTCTACAAAACCATCTCATTTAAACATCTCATTTTAACTAAAACGTAAAACTTATCTATTTATTTTTTGTTCTATTCCAGGGCGTTCCAGTTCAACGCTGCCTGTCAGAGAACCGAGCTCAGGTCGTGTGGCTGTGCCACAGTTCAAACCTACGAGAGCATGTCACGTGAGATTTTGTATCCGCCATCTTGTCCCCGGCCTGTCATGACGGAGCCTCCTGTGGAATGCAACAAGACTTACCCAAGTTTGTTTATCTCCAATGGAACAGACAGACCCGGAGATTTCGCATGTTTTGGACAGTTCACTATTGTTTTACTGTCTTGGTTCATTTTGCGAGTGAGCAGCTTATAATTTATAATCCCTTGCCTTGAAATTGCAGGAAACAAAAATCGATGAATATTTTGTTCATTTGTTGTATGGGGCGACAGGTTTGAATCTGTTAAATCAGAGCTTGTGTTTTGGTGGATGATAGAGTGGGTGAAAGATAAGTTTTATTTCAGTCAGCTGAGTTGGACAGTTGTGTGAAATGCGGGACGGAAGTGGTGATAGTGAGAGAGACAGAGAGAGAGAGAAAGGGCGGCAGGGAGAGAGAAACTGGTAGGGAGAAACATGGACCGTGAGCTTGAAAGAGACAGAGAGGAACATGAATACAGAGAGAGAGTGAGGGAGAGAGAGGCAGGCAGAGACTAGGAGAGAGACATATGGAACTAATGTCGAGAGAGAGAGGAGGGGGGAGATATACATATACAGAGATAAAACAGAGAGAAGACAGGGACAGAGATGGGAGAGAGACAAACAGAAAAAAGGGAGAAAGAAAGGAATATTAATCAGCCTGTGAAATTGCCCGACATTATAATAGTCTTACATACAGCGGCATTCCCCTTTATTCCTGAAAATCCCAGTCTTGGCATATAGATTGGGGGATTTTCCCCTAAGCTCATATCGCTCGTTATTGACCGAAATATCTTAATGAAATAATTAAGCTTAGTTCCGATAGTCAAACTGAAATTAAATTGGACGTCCATTTTTGCACAAATCTCAAACAGAAAAACAATGTGTGTGTGTATGGGAAAGGGGGGGGGGGGGTGATTTTACATATCTGCTTCACTCTGAGGATGATGCTGACATAGTGTTCAGAAAAAGAACATCTTTTGCACTACTCTGTAGGCTTTAATACGAGATGGTTCCATTTGTGCCCACCTCTTGCTCCATCATTGTTTGAAACAACAACAACAACAACAACAAAAAGTAGAAAGGGAGAAAACTCCGTCAGGCTAGGGTAGAGGATGTTCGGAGTTACCGGTACACAGAAATGAAATTTAGTTCTTGATTCCTGGGGAGTACAATGATTTGTAGGTGAGGACGGGGACTGTTCTGAATTGCATGACGGGAAAGGGGGGGGGGGTGGGGGGGGGGGGGAGGAGTCACTGATCAGGTCGGTGGAGAGAGAGTGGGTGTATTGGTCCCGGGGTGGAATGGAGTGAATACGAGCAGAGAGAAAGAGGGAGAGAGAGACGGCGGGGGGGAGGGGGGGGGGGAGCTGAAAGAAGACGATAAGGCAAGTGCAGAGGATCAAACAGTGAAAACAATTCTCCAGGAGGAGTAATAATTACTACAGAGATTGCGGAAGAGAGGGGTGGAAATAGATAGTTAAATGAGCAATAGGAAGGAGAATGAAGAGAGAGAGGGAGAAAGACAGAGATGAACAACATGTGCGTGTGTGTGTGTGTGTGCGTGAGGGAGAGAAAGAGAGGGGGCACGAGAGTGAGAAAGAGAGAGAGAGTGAGAGAGAGACAGAGAGAGAGAGAGAGAGAGAGAGGATCAGAGTTATAACAGATGGGGACACAGAGAGAGGAGATAGGAAAAGAAAGTAGAGGAATAAACAGAAATCCCTGACTGGTTTGACAGTCCACACAATCACGAGCAGTAGAGGTATAAAATGAGGATATAAGAGTTTTTAAACCTGTCCATAAATGAGAGTACATTCTAAGCACGTCCGAACTGTCTACGCCCATAAACTGGGAATTATTACGCTATGTCCAGTCTCCCTGGACAGTCATCATGCTAGACAGATTCTCCACTCCCACACGGCCATCCACAAGGAATCCCGCTCTGAGCCTTGGATAGCCTTTCACGTATGACTTGGTCCGAGTATAGAGATTAATGTTGTGGTATTCCACACAATTATTCCAGTATTCGAATAGCGACCCACGTCGAATATTTGTGTTTGTATTGGTATTTGTATACTACTTTAATCCCATTTGGGAAATTTACCTTTGTATCATTGCACCCAGTTACAACTTGGGGGAGGGGGGGGGGGCGGGAGAGACGTTGTCGCCACAATGCAGCGCGGGTCTGCGGTTTTGTTTGTTTGTTTTTTTTGTTTTTTTTACTCAGTTCGCATTTTTTGTGATTGAGTTTGGAGAAAGCACGTTGACACGATAAAGATCAGATTGTGGCTAGGAAACAGCAAGTTAATAGACAGACTGAGACTATACCAGAAGCGCCCACTGATCACCTGCAGTTAGTTTGATTATGTTTTAAATCATTCGACACTCACATTTACAAATTTCCTCCTTTTATTATTATTTTTTTTAATTTGGAGTCAATAATAATAATAATAATCACGATGAAGATCATTTATTTAGCACCAACGATTTGCTCTGGGCGCTTCACAGAAATTCTCTCTATCTGCCGCTCACCCTCTCTATCTCTATCTCTCTCTCTCTCTCTCTCTCACCTTCTTTCTCTCTCTCTTTCTCTCTCTCTCTCTCTCTCTCTCTCTCTCTCTCTCTCTGTTTCTCTATCTATCTATCTGCCTATCTGTCTATCAATCTCAAACACAGTCTATTGCATACACTCTCATGCTAGACATACCTACAAAGACACACACACGTGACACCGGCGCGTACGTCAGAAATTAAACAATAACACAGTAAAAAATAAAATGAATTGAGAACATAAATGGATTGGGAATGAGACTTCACAACTGAAAGTGTTCTTGAAAAAAGATGGGTTTTTAGACCAGTTTTGATATTATTTGTAGTTGCTTCTCGCAATGATGTTGACAACGCGTTTCAGATGTACGGGGCACAGTGTGTAAATGGGAAGTCAATTTTACACATTCGCATGAAAGTAAGCCTAGACATAAAGGTGGTCATCAAGTAGTGTCAGATGTCGAAGGAAGAAAGCAAGAAATGCGAGAATTCCACTTATCTCACGGTATTTTTTGTATGGAGTTGTTATTTCTTGAATGGAAGGGCTCAGTTATTCGAAACAATGTTGCACAATCGAACAGTTATTATTGTCAATGGATGTGCGGTATTCGTTCCAATAATACAATTTGCTGTTCGATCCCAACATTACTAGAGATAGCAGCAAGAGAGTTTTCAGCTTTGCTTTATGTTGTGGTCCTTACAAAGCTCTGTTATCCACCTCAAACCTCAGACCTACCCTTAAAAAATTAACTTCCCCCCCCCCACCCCCACTCCCACTCCAATCTACTCCCTCCCTGGCTAAATTGCTTTCTCTTTCTTTCTCTCTTCTCTTTCCCTCTCTCTCTTTCTTTTTTTTTGTATTTCACGGTCTCTCTCTTACTCTTCCTTTCTCTGTCTCTCTAATTCTCATTTCTCTCTCTCTCTGTCTTTCTGATTTTGTTTCTCTCTCCCTATTCTTTCTTGCTTTCTTTCTATCTTTCTTTTCTTTCTCTCCCTTTCCTCTCTCTCTCTCTCTCTCTCTCTCTCTCTCTCTTTCTGGCTTACTATCTGCCTCACTCTCTCTCTCTCTCTCCTTCTTTTATCTCTCCCTTCTCTTTCTCTCCCTCTCTCACTCTCTTTCTCTCTCTCTCTCCATCCGCTCTTCGTGTGTTGCACAAACACACATACACGTATGACGTACACACGTACACATACACGCAGAAGTAAAGAGTGACAGAAAGGCACAAACAAACGAGATATCAAGACTCTGTGGCAGATCAGACACATATTCGGCAGGTCTGAAACCCACCGCGCTTAATTACGTTTACTTTCATTTTGTTTCCTCAATCTCCCAACCCAGAAATGATGAAAATTCCAGCTGAATATGGAAAACAATCAAAAGAAATTATGACATGACATTGTAAAGAAGGGAGTAGATTTCTTTTGTTATTTAGTTGGCAATTTACAACCAGTGCACGAAGCAATATCAAGTTACAGCACAGTATTACCAGACGTTTCCACACACCCAATCAACTCGTAATACATTTAGGTCTAGACTTATTATATACATACAGTATCATCTTTCTCTGTCTATCTATCTATCTATCTATCTATATCTATCTATCTATCTATCTATCTATCTATCTATCTATCTATCTATCTATCTATCTATCTATCTATCTATCTATCTATCTATCTATCTATCTATTTACCTATCTATCTATCTATCTATTTATCTATCTATCTACCTGTCTATCTATTTATCTATCTATCTATTTATCTATCTATCTATCTATCTATCTACCTATCTATCTATCTATCTATCTATCTATCTATTTATCTATCTATCTATCTATCTATCTATCTATCTATCTATCTATCTATCTATCTATCTATCTATCTATTAATCTACGAGGTGTCCAAAACTAATTCTAATGACACCACAATGTACTCGATCTGCAGGAACAAAATTTTTTTTTAGACTCATCTGTTGCCGTATGACTATATTAAAGTATTTCTTCTAGTATTAACTGCATTCTTATCTTTTTCTTAGGTCAGGGGAAGAGGAGGGTGCATTGGCAATTAGTTTTCCTTTTTTTGTTTTTTTTTGTTTTCAGTATCTTATCTGCTTAGGTAGAAATTGTAATTTGCAATAAATTTGGTGTCACGTATTTTTCATGTTAAAAATCCTATTTGTTTGTCATCTCTATAATGACAGTAGCTTTGAAAGGAAAGTTAAAAAAAAAAAAAAAGTTGAAAGGGAATATCATCTCGACCTCAGGTTTTTTTTAGGTGGACATTTTTGTAACTAATTCTGGTCAGGGTCACTTAGACCTCAGGTTTGCCGAGGTTGTAACAGGTATTTGCTTAAGACGAAGAAAATAGGAAAAATTCCAGCCACAGTTTTGTGTTTGTTAGATCACAGGCTGTGTTCTGGTGGATGGGAAGGTGAGTGAAAGGTGGGTCTTTTTCAAGTCAAATGAGGTGAACAGATGTGTGGAATGCAGGGCTGCAGTGTTCGTAGTACCGGTACAGGAAAGAGAGAAAGAGAGAGACAGACCGATAGAAAGAGAGACAGAAAGACGTACAGGCGCAGAGGCACTGAGACAGAAAGAGAGAGAGAGAGAGAGAGGTAGGTAGGCAGAGGGAGACTGAAACACCTCTAGAAAGGAGAACCAAAAATTTGATACTTTTAAGAGAGGAATAAAGAAATTACATGTTTTTATATCAAAGAAAACCTATAGTAATAAATTAGTCTAGGATATAAAATATCGATTACTTTTTAGTTGATGAAAACCCGACTTGCCATATTGCTCTATATTCACTCCCTCTCCTCTCCTCTTTCTCTACTCCAGCCCTTCCCTCTTCCCTACCTCATCCACTCCCCATTCCCGACCTCACCCGTTCTCCCTACTCCACATACACAAACCATTCCCTTGCCTGTCTCACCCACTCACCAATTTGCTACCCTATCCCTCTCCCGTCTCAATCATTTCTCTTCCCCTATCCAAACCATTTGATTACCTTACCCCACGCATTGCTTCTCCCTTATCTCACCACATTTCCCACCCTACCCATCCATTTCTCTACTGCTACTATTCCTCCATCCCACCACATCGTTTCCCCTCTCCCATCTCATCGATTCCCCCACCTCTATTCAATTTCCTCTGCCCTATCCACCCCCACCCCCAATTCTTCCTGCCCCGCACCAACCAATTCTATACCCCACCCTAGTGTTCATTCTGCCCTACCTCACATATTCCCTCCCCCCTCCTGCCAGCCCTCCCATATCTGACCCGGTCTCCCTCTAGTATTCCATACATCCCTCCCATATCTGACCCGGTCTCCCTCTAGTATTCCATACATCCCTCCCATATCTGACCCGGTCTCCCTCTAGTATTCCATACATCCCTCCCATATCTGACCCGGTCTCCCTCTAGTATTCCATACATCCCTCCCATATCTGACCCGGTCTCCCTCTAGTATTCCATACATCCCTCCCATATCTGACCCGGTCTCCCTCTAGTATTCCATACATCCCTCCCATATCTGATCCTATTTTCTTCTACTATCACACATCTCCCTTCCAGTCACATATTTGACCCAGTCTCCACTATCTCATGGACCACCCCCCCCCCCAATACCTGACCCTGTGTCCCTCTATTATCACATAATATCCCTCCCATATCTGATCCAGTCTCCTTCTACTATCCAATAGACCTATCCCATGTCTGTCCCAGCCTCCCTCTACTATCCAATACACCTATCCCATGTCTGTCCCAGTCTCCCTCTACTATCCAATACACCTATCCCATAGCTGTTCCAGTGTCCCTCTACTATCGCATACACCTTTCCCAAATTTTAATTCATTCCCATACGTTCCTCCCATATCTGGCCCAGACTCTGTCACTACCCCAAACACCCCTTCCATATCTGACCCGATCTCCCTCTTCTATCCCATACAGCCATCTCATATCTGACCAAGTCTCCCTCTACTATCCCATTTACCCCTCCAAAATCAGTTCCCAAACTCCCCTCCCTTATCTGACCCAGTCTCTGTCTACCATCCCGTACACCCCTCCCATATCTGACCCAGTCTCTGTCTACCATTCCGTACTCCCCTCCCATATCTGACCCAGTCTCTGTCTACCATTCCGTACTCCCCTCCCATATCTGACCCAGTCTCTGTCTACCATCCCGTACACCCCTCCCATATCTGACCCAGTCTCTGTCTACCATTCCGTACACCCCTCCCATATCTGACCCAGTCTCTGTCTACCATTCCGTACACCCCTCCCTCCCATATCTGACCCAGTCTCTGTCTACCATTCCGTACTCCCCTCCCATATCTGACCCAGTCTCCCTTTTCTATCCCTTCCACCCTCTTCCCTACCCTACCTTACTCTGGAAACCCCCCTCCCACCATTTCACAACCGCTCATTTTAATAAGTGTTGGTCTGGCGATGTCATGAGTAATGCCAAGGACTACTGATGAAGTCAGTTGTGAGGCAAGTTTCGAAAAATTCCAGGTATAGAAGACGTAAATAAGAGTGTGTGTCTGTGGCATTGATCTGGTCAGTCAGGGTTAATTGTTTGTTAATCATTTCTGATGTTGGATTAATTGGGCAAACACTGGAATATGGCGAATGTATGTCAGTGTCTGTGGGTGTTAAAGTCGGGGGAGAGTAATCAGAGATAATTTCAAGATGAACATGAGGACGGGGAAGGCAGGGAGATGGTGATGGAGGAACTGTTGTTTTCCTTGAGCTGGAACCGGTTTACGTTTGAGTTTTACGGCGCGTCGGCACGATAATGGCCACTTTGCGCCCTTCGCGATGTATTTTGGGTACAGTTTCTTTATCTATATTTCGTATTCAGAGCTGTCACGTTTAACATAGAATTAAATACATTCATGTAATTTTAACACATTGGTAAAAATCTTTTCAAAAAAGTTGTTTTGCATAGATCTGGAAAAAGTTTTGTAAAGGAGTATAAAAGTTATTAAATCAAATTGTAGATCTTAGCCTCTCTCAGAAAGAACTGGGTGCTTGATGGATCCGCGTCAGAAAATAATTCTTTCATGAATCCGCAGGCAGAGTGCTTTCTTCTTGAAGTCGACGGAGCCAGTGGAGACAGTTTCGACACGTCCGAACTAGCGAGACATGTATTTGTGTAGCCGCCCCACAAAATGAGACACTTCATGCATTTGGTGGTATAGAGATATTGGTAGCACCAAATGGGTTATTTAAAGCCCTTTCATTTTTTGGAAAAAGAAAATTGCTGTAATTTAATTAGCAGAGAAAATATGGCCTCTCAAAGACAGGAAGTGACACAACCACAGTTTTGAGAGAGACGCTTTTAAAGTTTCAGCTTTTAGTCAAAATTATTGATGGTGACTCGATTCAAAGTCAGTTTTTAGGCATTTACCCTTCTCAAACAGATCATCATTTGGAAAAGGAATAGTAAAGAGGTCAAACTTTTCAAAAATACTGAAAACGCAAAATCGATAAAATTGCCCATGTGATGCTTTTTAACGATTTTCTCGAATCAGGTAGTGCCGAAATGTGCCTCATTTAAGACCGGGACAAAACAGACCTGACTCAGTACGCCACCAGCCTAAAACAGGATTAGGACTGAGTTTGTTTCAAGCAAGGAGAGAAATGTTCGCCTTATATTCAAACAGGTTTTGCAGTTGTATTATGGAGACCACGATTATTCACGTTTGATCTGATATGCTTGGATTTATCAGCAGAGAATTTGCCTGACCTCAGAATCGGCAGATACTTGTGTAATCATTTGAAAATTAATATTTCAGAAAAAAAAAAAGAAAAAAATTTGTTATGTCCTTTGCTATATCAGGTTTGTTATCTTTTCACAACATAGAATTGATTAGGTCGTTTGTAATATCAGATTTCCAGTCTTTTCATAAAATAGAAATTCATTTTATCCTTTGTTATATCAGATTTGTTATCTTTTCACAAAATAGAAAGTTATTATGCCCTTTCGGTATTGTAGATTGACTACCTTTTCACGCTAAAGGAGAATTATTATCTCCTTTGGTATATCACATCAGATTTGATATCTTTTCACAGATAAAAAAAAAATTAGTATGTACT
This sequence comes from Onchidella celtica, assembly GCA_963931925.1. Lineage (NCBI taxonomy): Eukaryota > Metazoa > Mollusca > Gastropoda > Systellommatophora > Onchidiidae > Onchidella > Onchidella celtica. The sequence goes on from OZ007583.1 coordinate 24,015,918, forward strand.
TTGTTAAATCAGTTTGGCTATTTTTTTTCACAAAGAAAACGAACGTAGTTTCTTAAGGTGACCCTAGTGTTTTAGAGGTCAAAATCTTCCTCGAGTAAGCCAGAAAGACAAAAATTTCTCCTGCCAATGTGAAAATGATAGCGCTATTTAGTGCTTATCATACTACAAGTAAATTTCAGATGAAATTTGCATACTTAAGGTGTTTTTATGTGCACGGAAACGGAGATGGCAACGGAAACGTCAAAAATCCCCTTCGAGCATTGAAACAGAAGGAATGTTTTCGTGTGTGCGGCAACGTCATTTCTGTACACATGGAAACACTTTTCCGTTTTACTACCTGATGGATTTTTGCCGTTTCCGTTTCCGTACTCATGAAAACACAGCTTTGGGCTAACAGCGTACTGTGTCAGGTTTGTTTTGCCTCGGTTTTACTGCGGGATGTGGACATTGGAGATGGGATCTCGCTCACTAGTGAGACTGAAGTAAGTCTGTCCTGCTGGCTGATTCAAAGGAAGTTCAAATCTGGAGGCCCCTTTCCATGTTCCGTATTTTTCATGCGGTTTACGCACATATTACAGCTCTAAACTGCAGATGCAGGAGACATGCGTATTTCAAAATAAGCAATTTGTAATTTGATTGTGGGTATTTCCATGGGAATGTAGGTAAACGCACCATGAAATGAAAAGTACGCACAATTTCTGTAAAAGTCATGCATGAAAGAAAATAAGTAGCCTACGTATAAAATACGTTTCTTGGAAAGCGGGTTTAAGTCAGAATCGACGCAAAACAGAGTAGACTCGGTGTGCTTCTAGCCTTAGGGTTATTTCTGTCCATTTCAAGTTAGAAGTTGTTGCCCTCTGTTCTGGTTCTGTGGAATGTTAGAGCATGGTCGAAATTCCTGTATACCTCTTCACTGTTTTGAATAATATGTCCGATTGCTGTATCATTTGCTTATGTGCAGTTTACGTATTTATGACAATAATTATGTATATCAGGCATATAACTATATCAAACGGTCTTTTACATGTTCCTTGCGGAACAGTAAATAAAATGTGTCAGATTATATTCGTCGTCTATCTGAGATACTGTGGTGAGATCTACATTCTCACAAATTGACGCACTGATGTCTTGAATAGTTTGAATTATAAACAGAAGCGTCTTGGCCACGTGTTTGTCCGTACAAGAGAAATCTGAATCTCTCCAAAAAATTGAAACACACTCTTTTGTAAGGTGAGATAATTGTCGAAAAAGACGACTAATTACAGAATTCAGGCTTGTACGGTCCAAATTCAGTATACACTATGGCAGTAAATATTTAAAATGTTCCATTTGAAACAAACGTTTTGGCTTTGGTGTATCGTATTTGCCAGACTCTACTGTATAGGCCTGACTGTGGTTGTCAGAACAGGGCTATAGTGACGACAAAAACATAATTTCAGCGTCCCATGGTGTCTCTACCTGCTCTACCATCAGGTCCAATACAAAAGGTATTTATGAGTATGTTTCATTTACATTACTAAAATATTGTTTTGTGATGAATCGCTGAATATCATTAAATTGTACTAGTAAATCCTGCATTTTGTGGTGTATTTGTCCTTTATAGATAGAGATAAACAAAGTCATGAGAATCGTATTGTTTGTACCAAATGTGTCTTAAAGTCATGATGAAGATTTTGCCACGTTTCTGGTAAACTCACATCCCACGACACCCACGCGCACATGGTATACAAATACATATTCAACACACACACACACACACACATACAAGAACTCATACAGCATGGGCAAAAGATTATTTAAGTTTATTATAATAATTTTGTAATGTAATGAAATAATATTATGTATTATTATCATTTTGTGGCCAATGAACGGTAGCATACGGCAGGCCTGTAATTGTCAAGACTGTCATTGTCCAATTTATATTCAGAATTTGTCGTTTATAATAAATTGTAATAATAATTATATACTTGCTGCCTTTTGTTCATGATGACATAGTTTGTATAAATAGCCAGACATTCAAAATGAAATCGAGTCTGTAGACTTTGGGGTTATGACAAAACTTCAAGTAGTGAAGAGACAAAAACAAAAGCCTGAGCTCAAAGTAATAATGTTCAGACCAAGGCTAATCATCTGTTACTACATTTCACATAGTTCGTGTAGAATGCATTGATTTAGAACGACTTATGGATGCAGTATTAGGAAATATAATACAGCTGTGTCTGTGCTTGTCTGAAATTATATTATTATTATTATTATTATTATTATTATATTGCGAGGTATCACTGGCATCCCAGACAAGTAAGTTAGTATTGCACAACATGTAACATATGCAGAGGCGGCACAGTGTAGGGACTAATGGGGTCAGGCAGGAGCGTTGTGATTGGGTAAAGATAGTGAATATTCACAGTAAATGTTCAAACATGTTTGTACTGTAGGCCTATTATAAATATTGTAAGACAAAGTGAGTGTATAGAATCTCTGGCGTCTACTAACTGATAATGTTATTATGAAGATGTATGAATTAATTTAACATAATAACGTACATGTATACCTTTGTCATAATATTGTATGGACCAACTATGTATCTGTCTGGTAATAGAGTTCGTTACTTTTTAAAACAGAATGCCTCCTTTTCTATCTTGGAATTTGAAATTTGTCTCTCAAGAGTGCTCAGTCCATTGATCTTAGCATTTTAAGTTAAGCTAATGAGCTATGCCTTGTTTTGTTGTGTTTTTTTTTTCTCTCTATCAGGAGATTTGTTTATTGTTTTGTTTCATGTACGCGCATGTGGCTGTGGTATATAGGTGTCAATGTGTATGTGGTTTGTGCTTGGCTTGTCTTCGTGTAGGAGCGGAGAATATGACGTGCGTATGCATTCACGTGTGCTCTGCTCATGTGTGCGCGGGTGTGTAGATGTAAACCTGAGGTTATCAAAGGTGGAGCCGTCCAAGACCTCAGCCATTTTTAACATGAAAATGCTAATTTAATCCTTTGATTGCAATGGGTCTTTCATGTCCTGCTCACAACTAAAGACTCCAATAACAGTTACTCCGGACTCTTTGTTCTTGACTGCAAAGAGTTATGTAAATACAAATCAAAATATTCACAAACACATTTTTTATAATGTCTGCACTGTAGACGTTTGCATTAGAGCACAGTGCTATTTAAAATGAGGTTTTAAAAGGGCGCTTTATGGAGTTAAAATTTAAGGGTGGACATGAAGCGTTTTGATAAAATAGCCGTTATTCTGAGGCACCACGGATCTGTACAAGTCTTGAAATCCACAAGCCTGATGCACAAAGACATCTGTCTCCGTGATGTTCAAAATTCATATTTAGTCCCACGTCAAGGGAACGTTGCCATCTGACGATGTTTTCGAATAAAATGCATTTAAAAGGACATTCCTGCCAGTATATTAAGGAAAGGCAGAAATTGAGATAGACATACCCATTTGCATTCAGAACGATCAAGTAAGAAACGGTCATTTTGTATTAAGCGTTTTGTTATTTCAGTTATTGCAATGTTATTTAACGAATGGCCTGTCACTATACATAATTATGTTATTGAGCAATTAATCTCGATTCTTTGTACGTTTTTGGTCACTTGTTTTTGTAAGTTATCTTTGAGGCACTGAATGTGTATGATAATGATTAAATTGCTTCCGTGTAAATTATCTCGTACTTTTCTCCCTTGCATATGAGACTCAGAAGATCGAATCGCTTTTTGTGCACGAGAAATTCGAAAATGGTATTGGTTTTGTAACTGAAATAACTATTGGTTTTGTTTTCATATTATTGTAAATTAATGTAGACAAAGAAAGAAATATACTTAAATCTAATTTGTTTGTAATACATGATATAATGTTTACTAAAATACACTTGTAATTATTATGATTACTATATGAACATAATCATTTTAATCAATATTAATCGTCTTTAATTATCATTCTGATTACTGTCATTATCATCATTACTTAAGCTCAACAGTATCATAATTATTACTGAATACTGTAAACACCTTCATTACAGTCCACTGGATTGTATTATGATTGTTATTGTGACATGCAATGCTATAGAAATGCTCTTTTTGTGGACGTACACTGAGCCGTAGAGTCAATAGAAATAGCGGCCGAGCAAGTTTAATGAATAACAGGAGTGAAAATTTGCCGAGATTTTATTCTTTATTGCAAAGATTTAAGTAAATTTTAACGCAGTCTTTAACAAAACTCTACTGGGATTTAGTTCATTAAGGCTGAAAAGTTGGTCATTAATTTTCATTTAAATTTTAATGCACTCTTTAACAAAGCTGTGCTGTGATTAGTTCATTAGGAATCAAAAGATGGTCATTTCATTTGTGTAAAATGTACCAGACAACATTATTTGACAAAACAAAAAAAAAAGCACGGGAAATCTGTGGGATCACAGCACGGTTTAAAGCAAAGTCAAATTGTGGCAAAAACAAACAAAAATACCGTACGTTTGCTAGACACTGGAGGCCCAACACTAACAGCTAAAAGTAGTTTAGAGAGGAAGACAATGGCCCGTTTGTAAGTTTTCACTGGGAGTATGAGGTAACCGACGGCTTTTAACAGTTGTTTCAATCAACTCCAAAATGCGAGCAAACAAAAATAAGTTGATCTACTTAATTTTTTTTTTTTATGTCAACAACTCTTTACAAAAAATCGTATTTAAACAACCGACTTATTTTCTCCATCAATGGCAGAAGTGACGTATCTCTTCCTATTTGTATCTAGATATACGGCGAGTAACTAACATACATGTTAATACACAAAAAGCCTCTACCAATTCTCGGAAATAAAATAGCTGGCTGTTTTCACCAAGTTTTTCTTATTATTAACGTAGGTCATTAAATATTGCCCCTATCTTTTTTCGTTGCTCCCGATTCTGCAATAATCTCTATTGGGTAATTCTGCTATGCCCGGGGAGGAACTAGAGAGGAAGACACCTCTGTTGGAATTGAATTGTTGTGGGAGAAGTAAAGCCATGAAACATGAATGTAATGTAGCCATCAAACATGAATGAGTTGGGAGGGGGGGGGGTAAAAGGGTTAAGAATCACTGGTCTAGGAGATTCCGATGTTCTTCTTCCAAGGTGGAATTATTTGTGGCTTCTCCACGTGCATGGAATCCTTTGTCTGATTATAAGAAAAAACTGGCCGGCTGGGGAGACTTACAATGGAACGAATGGGGTGTCAATTCCACTAAATGTTTCCTGTTGGCACTCTGGCTGGGCTAAGTCATTGTTCACGGGTTAAGGCTTTTTGTCCTTGCCACTTTTTCCTGAAACACACAAGCACACACACATACAAATGTAAATAAGAAAATCTCAGAAAAAATGTGTTTACGTCCTAAATACATCGATATTCAAATGGATGACTGTTATCATCACGAAAAATCAGAATAAACACGTTTTAACAAAAGAAGGCAAAAAAAAAAATTAACTTTTTGTCATACTCGTTTATGGGGCAAATGTGTACTGCAGTGACGGATTGATCATTTGGCTAGGTAGGCTGAAGCCTAGAACCTCATAATCTAGGGTGGTGGTGGGGGGCGCCTCAGGCCAGTCTGCAGGGTATTGTGTGACTCGGGAAGCCTTTTCTTACGTATTATGGCATTACAATGGACTGTGGTTTCTGAACAAATATTTCGTAATTTTGCTAGCTTAGCTCCTGCGAAATGCGGAATTTTAAACACCTATCATCATCATTGGCATTACTCAAATTATTTAAAACACTTCCATCTTCCTCCAGGCGTGAAGGTGGGTTGGGGGGGGGGGTTGAGGGGCCTCACAGCTAGAATAGCCTAGGTCTCTCTTTATCTAAATCCAGCTCTGGTGTACTGGTTGGCATGCATGCCATAATTTAATCAAGACGTTGTATCCAGATTGTACTGCATTTTCTTTTTAAAAGTAATTTAAGGTCGAATTTTTTTGTTCATGTCGATTTTGATATTAATACTTTTAAAGAATAAAGATTTTATCCATTTTCTTGCCTTGTGTTGAAGAAGAGTGGACACTCGTTTCTTTAACATTGGCAGTAACAGTTTGCCTTCCTATGTCATGAAAAGTCTTGCAAAGTGGTTTTTGTTATCAGTAATGTTGTTGGAGCGTTGATGGTCATAACTTTAGTTAGCCTATATGTAATGTAATAATAAGGTGGTATAGCGGCCACATCCACAAATAATAATGTGCTCTAAGGCGCTGGACTAAAATTAGATACTAGATTAACATAAAATCATTTCAATCATGTTCCCAGTCACACACATTAAGAAAACAACAATCTAATTTATCTATTCTCATCCTCAAACTTCTGAGACCTAAAAGGGCATCACTGAGTGTCAACGAAACAGTCCTAAACAATTCACTTTTGATGATGTTCTAATTTTTCCTGGCGCCAATGCTGATTTGTTCCAATTTAGGCCCACCATTAGAAAAAGCCCGTTCACTAAGCGACAATCAGACTGCAGGTGTCTCAAGAAGTTTCGAGTCCACTAATTGTGATGATTGGTACGATTCCACTAGCTCTGACCCATTCAAACACTTAAAAACAAAGCAAACAATCTTGAAGTCTATCCTTTCTTTAACCCTTTCAGTACTGAAACAACATTGCTGCTAACTCTTTACTACTGCATCAATTACAGGCTTTGTTCCTCATTACTACTTTTTAAATATAGATCAATAGCCTAATTAAGATTCATAATTATTTACCATTGAAAATAACTGAAATACGTGAATCTTAATATAAACTGGACTTGGGAAAATCTAGCATTCACGGCGTCAGTATTCAAAGGGTTAATGGGTAACAATGGAGTGACTTAAGAATTGGGCGGATGTCTGATGATGGACGAGATCATGTTGTTTTGAATTGTCTGAAAGTGATTTAGAGTACATTTTGGTGGTGATAATGATGGTGTATAAAGTGATGGCGGCGGTAATGCTGGTGTGATCTATGAAGATGAGGATGGTGATATTGTTAACGATGCCGACAGTAAAATTTCAAAGGCTTTTTTTTTTTTTGCTAGACTGCGTAAATCGGGAAGATCATATTATACATTTAGTCGTATATTCTTAATTTATTTACGCTAATGGACGATGTGGCCAATGGCGATTATAGCGACTATTGGTACAGCTGATGTAGTGAATATGCATAGGCCATTAGCGTTTGAGTTTTGGGACTTGAGTCTGGGTTTAACGACGCGTCGACACGATAGCGTCCACATTGCACCTTTCACGATTTATTTCCGTTCCCTTACGTTGGGCTGGATTTTAGCTTGCACATTCTTATAAATAAGATCAAATAAACGTGAAGTTAAAAGGTTAAAGGGGAACTGCTCATACTGTAAAGTGTGTCTACATTAATTATGAATTTAATAATCATAAAATATTTTAAATTAACTTGCAGATTTCGTCATTCTCCAGAAATGACTACCGGGAGGCTGGTGGCGAACTGAGCTAAGTCTGTTTTACGCCTGTTTTGACTCAGATTTGAACTGCTTTAAATCAACCAATGAGACAGACTTGTTTTAGTCACAGTGGTACACGAGGTCCCATTTAAGGCCACACTTCACATCTCACACTGACACTAAAACAGAGGCTAAACAAACTTGATTCAGTTCGTTACCAGCCGTACGTCACATATCAGTGCCGTTGCGTCCCCTTAGAATGACTCGCTTCCGTCAACTTTTGAGAAATGGAGGATTGAAGTTTCATGTACTCTTAGTTTTTAGAGCAAACCTTTTTTTTTCCCCCCCTTTTTTTGTAATACTTACAAATTTACAGTCCGAATCTGCTTGATACTTTGACACACAGTGGAGATGGCCTGTGGAAGCAGTGTGTAGTGTGTAACTCAGTTCAGCCAAAACGTGGAGATAGAACCTGGTCATTCTAGGGGGACGGTATCATTCATACAATTTCTAGCGTGTGGGGATGAGAGAAAGGTTCAGACTGATAAAAAAATGTAATGTTTGCGATGGTAATGCATAATAATATGAAGGCCTTCGTGGTGAACTGGAATGTCCAACATGATTGTGATAGAATCTGAAATAGGTAAATGGTAAATACAGCGAATGTGGAATGCCTGCACAAACAAAACAAACAAAAACACTTCTACCCTGATAATTATAGAATTTTCTGGGTGATCATGGTATGGTATTGCTGTTGGAGGATGTAGTTATCCTAATCACTGGGTATCTGCGTCTAAGTTGGTAGGGAAAGTCAGGAAACAATTACCGAATTAGGTCATTATCATCTCAGGCTGAATTCCCTGCTGTGGTTCATTTAGGCCATGAGATGATGTGGAAAATTGCAGTCCGGCGAGGAACAGTTTGAATTCTCTCCCTTGCCGAGTTAAGTCCCCCATCGTTCTTGAAGTGGAGTCTAGTTAGATTATAGGTTTGTGCCATACAGTCTGTTGCGAATGATATGGATCTATGTCAGTGGCCATAGCCATATTAACCTGCTCACTCACTGTTCTAGCTATCTATCTGTCTGTCTGTCTGTCTGTCTGTCGGTTTGCCTAATACTCGTGCATATCTAGCAGTGTAACCGACCTTGAAGAAAGGAACACCACTCATTAGTTCCCCTTACTATTTTTTGCAAGGGCATAAATTATTGCAAAAATATAACAATTTTGAATTTATGCTGTTGTATCACTGCCAGTACCACTTCTCAATTTCGATCATAATCAATAAATCGAATGACAGTTGATCCTGTCCATCTGCTCTACGGGCCTAGCAGTATGAAGTTTGTACATTTTAGAGCGTAACCAGTTTCTTAACTGGGAACACAACTGGAACTCAGTTGTTTAAGTGTATTTCCGTTTCGGCAGAATTTGTAGCAAAAAAAAAACCCAAAAAACTCGTAATTTATGGTACCATTTTAATTAAGGAAATCAGTGGAGCCCGCATAATCTGAAGTCGTCGGTAGTGGATTACACTTCGATTTACCAGAGTTCGATTTACCTCTGGGCCGAAAAATCGATCTAACCACTGTCATGCTGTTTTCCCCCCTCCCCCCTTACATACACACAAAACAAACTGCATAGGCATCTGTACGAGATCTTTTCATTATTTTTTTTTTCTTTAGAAGTGACCGTACTATGGTGGTAAAACAAGAAAGCAGCGTTGAATGCCTTATTAGAGCTAGTCGGTCTGGTCAGCAAACATTGTTGGCCGTCTTTATATTGTCCACGTGCATTGTGTGACGTCATCAATCAATAAAGGCATTCTCCCATGCATGATGGTCAAATGGAACATCGTAGGCCTACCGCGTTATTCTACCTTGCTATCCATCAGTGGTGTGGAATTACCATTACGCAGTGGAACAATGTCGTACTACTCCTCCCTCCTCCCCATTGAGTGTTGCTGGTGAATGCGACACTACAGCGAGGTATTTGCACTACCAAAGTGCTAAGAACCTCGTATAGGTGAGATCTTTCTTCTCTATGGCTTTGTCACAATATTTGAGTTGAATATATTCACGTGATGCTGCGCTGTACCGTTGTACTACATGTTAATGTTAGACGATAAACTGTGTCTTGGCTGTACCTATTGTGGTTACGTCACCCTCCGCAGCAAGGTTATTGCTTGGTAGGATAGATATGCAAGAGGGAGGGTCTACAACTTACCCATTCCATCATTTTTTCTACCTCTGCCCTCCCTCTCTATCGCCGCTAAGAGAAAAGAGTTGTTAAACAGGGCTGACACTGTGTCAGCATGTTTGTGGAAATTGGTTTCATGGGGTTGGAATCAGATGTTACATTGAGAATGAGAGCGCTCGATCCTTTTGATTTATTAGAATTCGGGCGGTTCGAACTCGAATTAGCAGTAATTATTTAGTGGAGATAAAGAAGTAAAAAATAATTTAAAAATCACTTCGATTTAGCAGAAATTCGAATTACCAAAGTTAGGTTTACATGGACTCCACTGTAATGTCTGTCTATGTCTGCTTGTCTAACTATCTGCAAAAACAACAACAATGAGAAAAAACCCAGTCAGTCTAACCACTGACTTGCCCGTTGATATCAAATGAAATGGAAAATTTTAACCCCGTTCTTTGACTAACTTCTCGCACTGACATCTCCCCCCAGTTCTCTCGATCATAGCCACACTCCTGGGAACGTCTACTCTGCTTCTGAGGCAGCACTTCTCCTCAAAACACATTTAAAAGCCAAAGTACAAACACTAAGCTAAGTACTTTACTAAAGGCCGATACCCCCTGAGACGTAGTGAGAAGAACCGGAGCATCATGGAAATTGACAGTAATTTTTGTAAACCATCATTCTGTAAGATTATGTCATAAAACAGGAAAGGGCAATTCCCCTCCGGGAATACTCAAAGTAAACTGTCTTTTCTTCCTCCATCTGCCTACGCGTCTGAATGTCTAGGTCGAAATGACATACGGTGTACTTAATAGGCCTAGCTGGAAATTGTGCATACATGTATATTTTTTGTATGGTGTGGGAAGTTTTGAAGTGTATTTGTTTCGTATGCACGTACACTCGCATTACCTACTATATGTAGTCAGTCGCCTATTCTGCGTGTACAAACGGTAATAGTAGTAGACCAAAAAGAATCGGCAAAAGTTTAGTTGGTTTAGATGCTCCGAGTGCATTCAGCGAGTTATGAAGATGGATAAATTTTACTTTTGTGTTCATTAGATAGAGTTCTTAATTTAACACTAGTAGTTCGACTGAGGGATCAACATCGACTTGTAATTTGTTGCAGGTTTTTTTTGTTTTTTTTAAAATCCTGTTAGAAAAAACAACAAATAAAACTAGAGTTGGCGGCAGTAGATGGTGTGGAAGAAATACGTGTATTAAAGCTCACAAGAATACTTGAAACAAAATCAAAATGTGTGGAACAAAAAATAAACTGGCTGTGGCAGGAGTATGAAGACACGGTGGACAGCTAAAAATGTTCTAAAAAGGTTAAGATCAATCATGTGTCAAACATTTAGAATCTTTGACCAAATTGTATATTACTTTTGTCTGATGTTTGTTTTAAAAATCAGGAATCTGGAGGCCTCAATGTGTGTGGCCTGGGGCAAGTACTGTATTAACAATAATGTTCGTTGACAGCAATAGAACCAGTGTTTTGACATGACAGTTTTTAGAATTTGTTTTCCAAAAAGACCCACTGTTTTGACATGACAGTTTTTAGAATTTGTATTCCAAATCTGGCTGTAAAAACTGCCAAGTCTGGAGACCGTAGAGCTGAGCTAGTCAGTATTTTCAGATATTTATCTGATGATCACTTGCTGACCTCGCATCTTATTGAAACACCATTTTAAAGGAACACAAAAACTAAATGCTTCGGTGTTTGTTTAATTATGAGCGTACATGATTTATTACTTTTGAGTACGGACGTTTTGACGTAATCTTTTATGAATCAATCTAATACTGTACCTGTAGGCCTTAGTGCATTTTGGGCAATGTACAAAGCGTACACACAGGAACTTGGGCATCTAAGAAGAGACTGGGAAAATAGTTGAGAGCTCAAAGCAAAGTGCAGCTTAAACCCCTGTTTTGATTTGGTTTTGGCAGGTTTTTCGTGTGATTTTCAAAATTTTTATTCTGAGAAGATTCTACAGTTTCACACTGCAGTCATCACAGATGCTTAAAACTGCTTCAAAGTTTTAGACTGCCTTCGGACCAAGTGGCCTCATTCTAAGCTTAGGGTTCAATATGTTTTCCCTGCTATCGACGAAACAATGCAGTATCGAATATTTAGTCTGCAGACCAATAAATAACAATTATCACCTATTCAAAATCGTTATGGATAAAGTGCCCTGCTGTTGTCATGGTGGCTGAAAGAAGATACTGTTTCTAGCCTACAAAGAATGAATGATTAATGTCTCTGGATACTCTAGATGTCCTGGTACTTCGCTTTCATTTCGGTGGTTTGTCGACATTTCTCGGGGAGACAACCATGGTTTTTGTTACTGTTGTTTTTCTCTCCCCCCCCCCCCCCCGCCCCCCCCCCTCCTTTATAGCTCCACAACGACCTTTTAAAGGTTCATCCTTAACTCAATTAGTATGTTGCTGGTTTTTTTTTTTTTTTTTACCATTTTAGCATACTTTGATGTCCTTTTCTACTGTGGTGGGTTTTTGTATTGGAAAATATACTTTCCACCCATTGTTTACGTTCCCGGCCTCTTAGGCCTCATTGACTGCTGCAATAGAAACATTTATGAGCATTTTGTGTATTAAAATGAAAATTAAGGGTAGTCGGCACTATGATTTGGGCGTGAAGCCCTTGGAGAACACACGCACATGAAATTTCGTGAAAAAAATCCAAGGAAAATTATGAAGGAAAAAAAACAGCACATCATTGACAGAGTCTTTCATGTCCAAACATAGGACATGGATGGGGATGTAATTATCTGTTACAGATGTCCTATAACATACATGTAATCTATCAGCATATCTTTGACCATTAGGGTACCTACACAACTGTCCAGTCCAATCTGGCACGGGATAATTTTATCACTTGTTTTAGGTCTTTTTTTTACTTTGTAGGAGGTTTTGCTGCTCTTGGCATTTACACCTTACCTTTCCTGAATTAACCAGCTTGTCATTCATAGAGATAAGCAAAAGCGGCCACAAATTTTGGAGTTTCTTGCTTTCAAAATACTCAGAATGTACAGAATACTTTAAAACTAAATGGTTATGTATTAACCAACTATCGTCATGTTCTAACACTATCCAGAGGATAATTATCAGCTTTTGTAAAACTTAACATATAGATCTATACAAAAGCGCTTTTACTTTAGCTAAGTTAGTATAATATATAACATCAAAATTTGCCTCAGGGTTATTATGCATAGGAAGAACGGTAACTCGTAAAATTCAAAACAAACAGCAGTAACAATTAAATGGTGGCGTCCCTTTGACGGGAAACCAAACAAATCCTTACCGCCGCGTCCTACCACTCTTGCTGGTGAACTCTGCCAATTCCAAGTCCAAACCAATGAGAAGGTAACACTTGTAGTACTAGCACAGTTGACAAAATGTACCAGTTCGTTTGACTTGCGATTAAAAAACGCGAAGCTGAACAATTTGAAATACAGTACATGTATTATACATTTTTACCACTTGTGCATGTAAAGTGTGAGCAATTTCACTGAGTTACGTCATCCATGTTTGTTTCCCTTCCCACAGCCGGAGGGAAGAATATTGGTGCATTTTGTTGTTGAAGTATTTCTTTAATTATGAATTACAAGTAAGCTGGCTTTCGGTATTCATATCGAAGTAAACAAATGCATGTAATGATGATATCCGGAAATTCTGCAAGATAATGTGCAAAATGAAAACAAAAGTGTCAAAGAGTGTTTAGCCAAGTTCTTTTTACACTCTAAATTAATAGGCATTATTACTGTCATTACAAACATACTGGCAGTTAGCAGCATTCCAGATGATTTATATTGTATGCCACAGAACTGAGAAATGCAGCTGGATCTTCTTTTATGACACTGTTATCCTATTTATCGACCTAAATCATATGAATGATAAACTAAGTCTTCTGGTTTGAACAACAAATTAATAAAATGGTATCTTTATTAAGTAAGCATTTAATGCCTCAAATATTTTGAGTCTATAATTTCAAAGAGAGCGATTTTATTTGATCTTGCAGATAAGTAAATTGATGGCTTTGCTTTTCATTACCTGGAAAGCTTCCCTCAGACCTACATAATGAAACAAACCAACAGCGAGTGGTGGTCATGTAAATGGTGTATTTTATAGTACATGTACTTATTCCACCACAGTTGCAACTTTGCAAATTAACTGCATGGCTAGGCAGCTGGTAAATACTCGTACATGTATACGACATAATGTACTTGTAATTCTTCACTCGCAACTTGTCAGTTTTCCATTTATCTCATTTTTGTCACTCATGATCAGATAAGTATAATGCATTTTCTTTTCTTGTAATTTCTTACTGATATGAAACAGGTTCCCAAATCAAGATCTCTACTTTCTTTTTTTTAGTATGTTATCGAATAACTTTTGATCACATTTAGGAATAATGCTGATAACAAAATGAAATGAAAAATCAGTTACAGAGACAAAAGCAGAAAGAAAAATTCTCAGAGAAGAAGTAGAGAAAATATTAAATAGACTGAACGTGTTGATTCGGAAAAAACAAACACAGGAGGGACACACATTTTATGATTCGTTTATTTCTCATTGTTGTTGTTGACATCATATATATAATTCAAATATTTCAGAAAGAAAAGATAAGAAAATACAGATTTTTATTGATCAGTCATAATATAATTTGTTTACAGGCAGTACATCACTACATAATTGTGATGACTCACAAAGAAAAAATAGGAGAAATTGTACATTTGATTTTTTCTGAAAATCGTGTCAGATGACATACATCTCAAACATCTGAACATATCGAAGGAAATAATGATAATAATATTTTTTTTTTTTTTTAAATGGCAGAGAAAATTCTAAGGCCACAATGTATGTGAAGAACATTTTATTTCTAAATTTTTACCAATAAAAAATGCCCCTTTCAATAAAAGCTTACTTTCCAAGCAAATACATGTAATTCTAAATGCAGAGCTCTGTGAGTGAGAAATCAACAGAACCAAAAATTAGCAAGGTGGCAGTCCAACTATTCCATGATGAAGACCATGACATACTCACTAAGCTTCAAGTTAGACCTTCAGTTCAAACGGGCGATGGATATGACAGACATTGTTTGAAAATTGCAGGATAAAAAAATATTCTAAAATGTCAAATTTTACAAGTTTCTTTTACACCTAAAGTATTCCTAGTGAAGTATTTATTATTCTTCCATCAAGTTTAGCAAAGATGCAAATAAAATAAAATTTGGGGGAAAAAAGTTTCACAATAACAAAATGATGGGCATTTTTCTTTTATATAGTCAGATTATATTAATGACCGAACCTAGAGGTTAACTGAAGTGAATTTACATGTCTATCAATATGTATGATTAATAAAATAAAACAATAGGGGGGAAAAAGGAGAACAGGACATCCAACTTATTAAGACCAGCAAATCTACATACACACAATTCATAGGTAAAAAGCAATGAGCAATAAAATTCCATGGTGAGACACTTGACTTTTTCGTTGAAATTGTGCGACAAATATAAAATCTTCAAACTTCAGCGACACTTCCTCAGTTGAAAATCCCTTTTTTTTTTCTTCACACCATTGACGCCCTAAACTTAAAAAAAAAAACAAAAAAAAACGGAAAGCTATTGCAAAGAAAAAAAATTCCGTTTGACTGTTGGAGATATTAAAATCAGGAGGTGGAAGGTTGGACTGGTTAGCGTTGTGAATACTGACACCTATTCTAACATGGGCTTCTCGTTCGTATCACTGAAACTGAACCTGATATCTTTTCTTGCATTCCCCGTTCGATTTGACATAGAGCGACATGTACCGAATAATTATGCCGTTTTCAATGTTAGTTTCATGTCCGTATGCCCGCATTGGAAGTATATGAAGTTAAAGCACTTTCTGTGACAGCAAAAAGGCACTTTCTGTGATAAAACAAATTCTTATGGAAAATTCAATGACAGCCTTCTGCCACAAGTGAATTGCACAAGAGAAGACCTTATAAAACTTTCTGAACCTGGAGATATCGTACTTGCGAGATGATTGGGTCAGTGAGAATGTGAGGCTACCTAATGTTTACAGTAATCAAGGATTAGAATATTTCCTCTAAATATTATGATGGGCATTATTTTCTTCTTTAATAAATTAAAAGAGTCAGAATAGTTAGTTAATAATATAGTTGGCACTGATTCCGAGTTTTCTTTGTCGTGCTAAAATACAAGGTAGCAAAATCCTTTACTGACGATGCTCAAAGTAATTCCTGGTTAAAATGTGTGCACATACGCCCACTCTTACAATCTTACACACAGTCACCCAATACAAAAAGTATATATTTATATACACGTATATATATACAACAACTGGCTTCAAATCTGGGATCGTGTCATCTAACCAGGTAGATTCAACATACTTACCACTGCTTCATTTGGCAAATCTTTTATCGCATATTCGATGTTGCTTTCATTCGTTTAAGAACTGAAGTGTCCTTTCGTGTAAAGAGAACAAGAAGGCACTCTCAATTACCTCAAAGTTCATATCCTCACCTAATTGGTGCCACTACCTTACCAACAGTCGCAGATTTTGATTCTGCTGCCTCCACGGCAGAAGAGAAAAACATCAAAACAATTATTGTGTCAAAATGAAAAAGTTTTATCGCAGACACTTTCTCGTGGAAAAAAGGCAGCAGAGAGGCACCTGGGAGTCATGACCTAAGTGTGGCCCGGCCCCCTTAAAGTGCAAGGAGTTCAGGGCCGAAACACTTGAACAAGGGAGGTTTCTTCTCTGAAGACTCTCTGTTGTCTGGCTCCCCCATGAGTTTCTAGTTACAGTTATTGTTTCTAACTTGTTATCATCATTTGTATCGCAAGCTGTTTAGCTCTTATACATGTGCAAGTTCTGGGGTAAATTCTGATGGTATGTGAAGCAGTCAGTCGTGTAGCTTATCTTCCTCATGCCGCGATGTCAGATTCCAATAAAAGTGGAAGACGTTTGATTTGCAGTTCTTTCAAGTTATGAAAGTGAATACATCATGATCATCTGTTACACAACCAAGCAAAAAGTATAAAATGAGATACATTGTACATAGCCTAGCCATGGTACATAGAACAGTTAAATGTGACTCAATAATCAAAATGATCCACATGTTGCCACATGGTTTGATATTCTGAGACCTCGCCACATAAAGTTTGACAAGGGTTCACAGTTTGTTTCTTTTTCAACCTCTTAATTGTTATTTATTATGTTACTGATCTTGTGGTTATTGGTGTTGTTACTGAGAATGTGTTCATCATAATTGCATCATGAAACTGCACATTTCAAGAAGCCGGTATCTAGTATTTTTGTCTAGACCCATTGATGTGCATTGATATGTGCTTGTCCACATTTCCTAAAATGCAAAATCTACTACCAAAGTCTTTTCATAAGGCGAAGTATACTCCATTATTCAGCATTGTCAATGTACACTGTTCTTCATAAAATCTTCGAAAATTAAAACCAATACACACGGCGGAGACTAACGACATTCTAGCAATTGTACGTGTGATGATAATTAACGAAAACTTTATATCCATAGGACCGTCTGCCCAGTACAAATAATCACTTGAAACCTTAGATCATACTGGAATGATTGAGTGGTAATGATGAATTCTACAGTGTGTAGATTAAATTATTTCTCCATTTGAGTTGACAACGTCGCACTTCAACACGAGAAATATATTTTAATATGCAAAATAAAATGTTAACTGAGACATACGGCAACATTCGCAAAGGGAGTTTGAATTATCAACATCGAAATAGTTACGATCTCGTTTCGATTTAATTATCATCACCTTCATTATTCCAGATGTAATTGGCTTTAACAACAGTTCATGTGAAATTTCAACAGTAATTAATCTGGTCATGACTGCCAACTTTGTAACGCAGGCTGTATGAAGAGAGTACTCTGCACATATGACATCGCTTGTACTGTTAGGCACTGACGCACAGAAAGATTGGCCGGGTTTTTTTGTTGTTGTTATTTTATGCGTGTGTATCTGTGTGTATGATCACATCCAAGACATGGCGACGAGTAAATTAGTCAAATTTTCACTTGCATTTCTGAACTCTACTTGCCCTCCTGGGTTGTGATTACCGTTCCCCCAAACAAACACACACAGTAATAGCCGATGCCCGATATTTTCAATAGATTGTGTCTGGCATTACTCCCTTTCAACTACCGCCTATCAGGCCTGTCATCTCACACTGAAGTGGTTTAACTTTTGAGCAACATTAAACAAGTGAAGTCTGTTGGGAAAACAAATTCCTTATCTCGAATTACTATTCCGTGGCTAATTTCTATATCAAGCATTAAAAAAAATAAATACAGATTATCAGTTGACTCCACATTGACAGCCACGCTACGTGTGTATTGTACGACCAATGCAAGGTATCTATTTGGTGGTGGATCCCTGTATCCTGAATACTCTACGATCAGGCTATTCTTATGCTTGAGAATCTAGGCCGTAATTATCTTTTTCAGCATCCAGACGTTTGTTGATATGTGACTTTTCCTTGTAAATCTCCCAGAGCTTGCGCAGGATCTCTGAGACCAGAATGTCGCTGGTATTGCGGGCAATCAGGCGCAAGATGAATACGCCATCATCTCGTAAGTACTGGTCAGCAAACTTGCGTATCAATTTCTTGTCATCTTCGCCGCGGATCAATTTCTCGTCATCTTCGCGGGGGATCTGATCCATCACTTTCATGTACTTCTTGATGTAGGCCGCACGATTGTGCTGGAACAAGGCTCTCCAGATCCAGAAGACGAAGTTGCCACAGGTGCAGACCGCCACAAACACAAACCAGAACCACAGGAAGATGAAGATCTTTTCGTTGAACAGGTTGATGGGCAAGACACACTGGACAGTGAAGGTCTGGATATTCTGCAGTTGGCGGATCTCGAAGTCACACAGGGTAATTTTCGGGAAGCGTGGCGATTCTCTCCAGTAATGATCTTTAGCTAAACCATCCAAGACTTCAAATCCGTACAGATTGTACCAACTGCCCATGAAGGCGTTCAGCAGAAAGAACTGGGTAATGACATTAGTGACATACAGGATCTTGATAAAAATATACAGACCGGTCAGGTAGGTTCCATCTCTCTTGGCGCACAAAAAGCAGAAGAATCTTGAGGCCTTTTGGCGCATGCGGACAATGATGTTCAATTTGTACTGGCGATGAGTTTCCAACCATCTGTCCATATAATTGGCGATATGACCAACAGTTTCCATTCTCTTCTCTGAGGAGCCGATCTGGGTATCTGCCGTCATATTGACGATCTTATCTATGTTAATGCCAGAGCCACTGTTGAACATTCTCCACATCAATGCCGGAAACTTGAACAGGAATGCCATGAAGAGGAGAATGATAGGCACCCACTGGTAGTAGGTCAGCTCCTCTGAATTTCGGTACTCGTGTTCCACGGGAATGGGAGTGTCCATGGGAATGTAGTAGGTGTTCTTCACCCAGCAGAAGGACTTGGTGTATGCCACGGAGGAGTCTTTAAATTGAGCCGGACACCAGCATTCAATGGGACTGCCCACATACTGCCCTCCGCTGATAAAAACCGCGAAAATGGCCAAGAGGATGACGGTGTACAAATGATTAAGACGATCCACCCAATCGTCGTCTTTGTGGGATGTAAGTTTGGAGTAGGAAGCAAAGCCCCCTAAAATTGTGTTCACTCTGAAATAAGAAAAAAAATGACGCATTAGTGACATTTCAAGCACAGTAATTGGCTAAAGTAGGCAATAATATAACATACAACTTTTTTTCAGTATTATTGTACAATGCAGGCCATTTGCGAGTTAGAGGACAGTTTGGGTGTTCATGTATCTGTTACACGGCACGTGTCTTTAGTTGACCAACTAGCCTTTGGCTTGTTACGATATTGGAGAGAATGTTAAGGCCTAACGAAGACCCTGTATGACGTTGGTGTAGTAGAGACTCAAATTTGTAATATTTTTTTTCTTTTTAAACCTACGCGTTGTGTCAGTACATTATTCAAACAGAGAAAGAGAGGGGGGAGGGGGAGAGAGACAGGCAGACAGACAGAGAGATAGAGAAACAGAGAAAGAGAGGGGGAGGGGGAGAGAGACAGGCAGACAGACAGAGAGATAGAGAAACAGAGAAAGAGAGGGAGGGGAGGAGAGAGAGAGACAGAGAGAGAGAGAGAGAGAGAGAGAGAGAGAAAGAGAGAGGGCGGAACAGGAAGTCTAAACACTCCTTCTCTTGCTTTCTCTCATCCCCACTTCTGGCTTTAGTTCATGGTCCCATGCATGTATTGACAGCAGACAAACAACCCGGGCATCCAATGCACGGCCTTGAACGACGCCTTCTACACACAGCCTCAAACCGTGTGTTTGTTTGCTGATTTTCTATTTTCTCTTCTTCGAAAAGGGGCAGAAACGAACGTTTCTGGTTTCTGGGTGGTTCGTGCCCCTAAGCACTTCAACTAGGGGAGATAACCTGATCACATTCTAATCTATTTTGCGGAATCAACTTCGCGGTTATCTTCCTTCTTCTTCTTCTTCCCATGTAGTTGACTCGTCTATATAATCTGACGATTCCTCAACTGCACTATGTGCGACTCGACGCCCATGCTCTGAGGCTAAAACAGGCTAAAACAGCATATATTAAGACCATTTAAAATATATCGTTGTGTAATTTCTTTGTATATGTATATCTCTGGTTAAAAATATCTCCTGGTACCTAGATTGTGCACAGAAATAGACCCACACTTTAAATACAATGGTAGCTGCAACGGATAATTATGTTCTTCAATTCATTGCCAAAAGCCGTTGCAGACGATATTTTTTGGACTTCTGCCGGGAGGTTGTTCCACATCCTGATGACACTAGGGTAAAAAGAGTAAAGATGGCTGTTAATCCGTGAGTTGGGGATGTTATATTTTATGTTATTCTTTCTGTTGCCTCTGGTGTTAATGCTGAGGTGGTTCAGTGGGATATCGGTATTTCCTTCCCTGCCCTTATAAAATAGTTTTACTTTGTTTTTTGCTCTTCTTTCTTCTAGTGGTGTCCACTCGAGGTCTCTCATCATTGTATTGACACTACTGCTTCTAGCATAATCATTTGTCACAAAGCGAGCAGCTCTCCTCTGGACCCTTTCCAGTTGTTCTATGTTTATCCGACAGTGGGGGTCCCAGACACTGCAGCCATACTCTAGGGAGGGCCTCACGAAGGTGTTATAGCATTTTTCTTTTACTTTCCCATCACAGTTAGAGATGTTCCTTTTCAGAAATGCTAGTACACTGTTTGCTTTGTTACATGTGCTATTAATATGTTGGTTCCATGTAAGTTTTCTGTCTAATGTAATTCCTAAATATTTAGCCTCATCTGTTTCACTCAATTTCTCGCCATGTATAAAGTAGTCCGAGGTGATGTTGCGATGTTTATTTGAAATTCTCAGGACTTGGCATTTATTGGGGTGGAATTCCATACGCCAGTCCCTCTCCCATTCTTGTAGACTGTCCAAATCTTTCTGTAAAATTTCCGTATCTTCTTTTGAATTTATTGATCTATAGAGGAGGCTATCATCGGCGAACAGTCGTAATTTAGTGCCTGGAGAGATCTTACTCGGCATATCGTTAATGTAAACTAAAAATAGCAAGGGGCCCATTACAGTACCCTGAGGTACTCCCGAGAGAACAGGTGCAGGATTGGATGACTTTCCGTCAACGACTACTATTTGTGTTCTGTTTTCTAAAAAAGACTTAATCCACTTCAAAGTACTGTTTCTAACTCCATAATGGTTTAGTTTAGTCAAAAGGCTAGCATGGTGCACTTTATCGAAGGCCTTACTGAAATCTAGTAAAATGGTGTCCGTCTGCCTGGTATTATTCAAGTTATTAACAAAATCGTTGCAAGTTGTGATCAGCTGGGACTCACACGACCTGTATTTTCTAAAACCATGCTGTACATGTGTTAAAACCGAGTGTCTCTCGAGATGCTTCATGATGCTGGTGTGCAAAATATGCTCTAAAAGCTTACAAGATATTGATGTCAGGGAGACTGGTCTATAATTTTCAGGACTAGCTTTATTTCCTTTCTTAAAAATGGGTACAACATTTGCTTTTTTCCAGTCTTCCGGTATTTTTCCTTGTTCGATTGAAGCTCTAAACAACAAAGTGTAAACGGGGCCAATTTCCTTGGCACAAAGTTTCAGTAATTTGGCGGTAATTCCATCAGGCCCTGTAGCTTTATTTTCATTAAGGTTTTCCAAAAGTTTCAGTACTCCATTTTCTGTAACAAATATCTATGACTGCTGCTACAAAACTATTTCTTGACAAGCATTTTGTCTATATATAATTATGTCGATATTCATAAAGTTTAATACATTCTCTACTTTATCGGTGATTCCAAATTGAAAATAATTTCCATCCTCATGTAAAGCCTGAAACGAAATGGCTGACAATGTAGGAAAGTGACGAAATTGGCATTATTATCATTTTCCTACTCGGAAACGTTTCTATATTTTACAATGTCACTTTCTGCGGCTACTAGGGGCCAATAACTGGTAACATGCGAGCTGATCTTGACCAAGGCCAAATTTAGCTTTCGTACAGACAAAGGCAATCTGTTCAATGTGTACTGGGCAAAAATATTCATCACCGTCTGTATGCAGTTGGCACGCCTTACAGACTCCAGACTACAAAATTACGTGTTAGAAAGGAACACTACCCTGCCATTTGCAACCCAAACAACAGAAAGTCAACAATTAAGGGGTTAAAATTAAGCAAAGAGTTCGAGGTTAACCGAGGTCGTACCCAATCTTGTAGTAACTGTCACAAACGTTGGGATTATTATAAAATTAACTTTAAACTTTTAGGTGAGACTTTACAAATTATTACCACAATCTGGAGTGTTTGAGATGCTTTTATCTTCAAATTGATACCTGTTGAGGCTGCTCGTTGCCGAGACACAACGTTCGGCCTGTTGTTTGGCTTGAACATACTCAGATATTCTCTCCTGAAATCATGATTCAGTTCACAACCCATATAAATACCCAATGGTTGCAAATTTGAAAACGAGAGACGGACGCTACAGTCTGAGCGTGAAACTGTGTGGCTGCAGTAACCTTATGTTTTTCCTAAAGATAGTCTGTTCTCTATTTGCAGCAGTTATCCGGAACGCATCCTTTCTTTTGACGCCATTAAAGGTAATGCATGTACTGTATTATTATTTCTGAAAGATGTGCTTTAAAAGAGTACATGCTTCGTCTCGTCAAGACATAACCGGCGTCATGGGACCTCAGGACATGCATGGATAATCATAATGGTATGGGTTCATACTTTCTCTTGTACATGTACATGCATTATATCCGTTACCTGATCTGATCCCGACCAGCAAAATGACAAGGTGCAATGGCCAGATGAGAGATGATGGTACGCATTACATGTCAGCCTGACCGTGGCCTTCGTAATCGTGCGACAGATAATGGATATATTATTTTAAAAAAGAGAAGGCATAATCTTTCAACACACCTCGAGATAGGAACCATCGTGGTAGCAATGCTTTTGTTTCTTTGCGTGCGATACACATTAGGGTCGCTACTCGCCCACCGACCGCCCCATAATGTGACGTCACGCCAGGGGTGTATCGGGGCCATGTTATCACGAGGGCCATGGATGGTCCGTCTAAATCTGCCTTTTTTGTTCTCAGTGTAAGTTGCCGCCTCGCAGCTCATTTATCATTGCAATCTCTCATTTTTCCACTGAGATTTGTACTTTATATGGACAAAGGATCTTTCGTGTGTTCTTGGTACTTCCCTTTCCTATACATTCAGTCTGTTCCCCCACCTCCATTGCTCCTTCAGAAAACAACATCCATGGCCAGGTCTCAATCCTACACTTTTCTCCACTGTCAAGTAAAATTACTGAACACTATTACTAATCTCACCCAATCAGACCCCCCCCCCCCCAGCAATCTCTCTCTTTCTCTCTCACACACACCTTACTCGCACAACACACATGCATCTCCCGATCTGCATCGAGAGATAAACTATTGTACAGCCAGAATAGCCGCGGACTGGGGAAGTGGGAGGGACCTGTCTCTAGCCTTCAATGCCCCCGGGGCCAACTCACTAACTTTAGTAAGGTCCGACTCTGGACAACGCCTTAAGCCTAGGCAAAATTTGCCAAACAAGATGATCAAAATTCAGTGGACCCTGGTCGTAAACCTTTCGTTCTGCCTAGCTAAACTGATGGTCATCACGTGGAAGTCCGCCATTGTACCACGCGCTTTTGCTGCTAAAATAACTGTACTGACGCCATGCAAAAGTGTCCGCTTGTGGCGCGGTTACCTAGGTATTAGACTCTCCGATAGTCGGCTATGCTTAAATGATAAACTTTACCGCACATTACGGCAGATGTATTTGCAGACTGGTTGAGCCTAAGCTGCGGGTTTACCATATAGCGAAACGTAATTATCTGCACTGTTCAAATCTATAGTGTACAAAGTCGGCGTGGGACGTAGGAAAAGAATTGCCAAGGGAAATGTAACTTTCACATTCTTTCACGGCCCAAGCTGTTGAAATATTAGAATGTACTAACGCCAGCCATGGTATTTCAACAGCAATTATTCTGTTGGACTAGCATACTTTCCCCTCAGTTTACATTACTTTTCAATGGCTAGACTTTGTTTGCAATAACAGAGACATGAACAATGAACAATATGACCACGACATGGATTTGTTTTCGGGTATATGACGAGCAAAGGATTGCCAACTGCCATCTGAACCCTTTAAACCTTTTTATAATATGGACATGAAAAAGCGAATAGGTAAACAATGGAAACAAAATGTCTATGCAGTCAGAGGGAATGATTTGGGTCTCCCATTTCTGTAACGCTGTTGCTGAAGTCACATGTTTATCTATTTAATTTTTAAGACAGTACTGCATGTATTAGTTCGTCTTTCGTTAACTGTGCAGTTCACATAGAAAAACGTTAATAAGCCGAAGTGGTTTCATAAATTACTGATCCGTCTAATCGCCATTTAAATCTTGAACCAATTGAAACTTTCTGCCTTAAAGTGCAATCACTTAGAAGCCCCCCCCCCCTCCATCATATCAAAAGTAGATTGGGGTGGGGTGTGTGTGGACTGACCAGTGGTCAAAATAACATGAATTTAACATATAATTGTATGGGGCACATTTTGCTGATTTGCAACTCAGCAAAGGTTGACGTAAATACTGCCTTCCTGCTTTGTTTTTTTTTTCCAATATGATGAACACAGAACTGGCGTGGTCTCTAAAGGTAATGAAAGGCCCCAGACAACCGAAAGATGAGCTATTTTATTCACTACTTTTATGACTTGTGTTTCAAACTGAGATCTGCAGTTCATAATAATAATTATAATACCCTACGCAACATGTCAATCTAGTTTTATGAGAGGTTTATGCAAGATCACGTTCAACGTACACAGTTTCATTCTCATTCACTTTACATGTACATCATATTTATTATGAGCTGGAACACCGAAGACTGCCTAGTATATTTTGAAGTCACTGACTTGGAATAAAAAATAATAAAGCCTCAAAAACCAAGGTATTACAAACAATTTTACTTCAACCTACGAACTCAGACTGAAATTGTAAGGAAAATCGATGGTGATGCTGATCTCATGTCTTTGTGAAGTGATCAGACTGCACTGCTGAAAACTTAAGACGTTCTCAATATGCTACAATCAAGGAGGACAAGGAGGAATAAACTTATAACTTGATGGTTTCGAAAAGTTCGACGCGTTTTTCAAAGGAAACCTGACAGTCAAACTGAAATAATACGTACATGTAATATTGTCTTGAGCTTCAACACAACCAAATAAAACTGATGAATCCTTCAGAAAATGTAGTCAAGGAAAAATGAAGAAGTTGTGATAGTATTTAATATTTTGATCAAAATGTCGTGCGCAAATCCAGAATGAAAGTTGGGTAAGCAGCGATCAGCAGCCTCATATGAAAATACCCACTTCATAAAAGTATCACAAACAAAGGCATATGTGTACCATTCAAGATATAAAAAACAACACAACGACAACCTATTACACTGCTGCACAAAGCGACAAAGCGGTTTTTACTTACACCATAATCGATTAATGAGACTGTAAATCACTCTTCCTGCTTCTGTGACTGAATACCCACTGGCAGCTTACCGTCTTGACACGGAGTGAATTGGGAGAGGGGTTTACTTCTGAATTTTTTTAACTGTTGGTCTTATCTCGCCCTTTTGCATTTGTACTTAGCCTACATGATAATATAGCCTAAGTGGAGCTAATCTTACATATGGAAAACAACATAATACTGATAAAAAATTTCCCTAGAAAAGTGATTGGTGCACACACTTTTTACCAGAATCTAGTCAATGTGCTGTAATACTGTATATAATACTGTAGAGAGAGAAATCAATGACCTTCATTATGATGTTTCCATAATGGTAGTTGACACATTTTGTTTCTGCCCGGGCTCAGAGTCAGACCTCAGTGTGCGTATAGATACAAATTTACTGTACTGGGAAAAAAAAATTAACTGTCAGTGTGTAGGGATGGGGTGGGGTGGGGTGGAGGCTCAGGCTGGCTAAAGGCTCAAACGCAGTGGGTTCGGTTTTCAGTTCGGCTTTCGGCATTTTTGCAGTATGAGGTCACTTCCGGCTGAAGAAAAGCCGAAGAAGCATTAAAATTACTTAGTGTACCTTTAAACGCCCGCAGTAGCTCCGGTTTTGTCTTGTTTCGGCTTTCGGCTAAAACATTTCGACTTTTCGGCTTGTTTCGTCACAAACGTCTGCCGATTCAAATTTTACTGTTGCACTAAAATTTCATTCGGCTTTTCGGATATCTGCTGTGCAGAGACAGCCTGCTTTATATGAAAAATCAAATGAATTCTATTGCAACAGAAACTACGTGACAAATAAATGGAGAAAGATTGGAGCGGAGCTTGAAATTGACGGTAATTATATTATTGTTTTATTGCTTAAACAAGTGCAGACTGACTGGCTATTCCTACACTGGAGCAGCAAAGAATATCTATGTCACTTGTCTATGTTTGCATTTCTCAAGATGTGGCCTTGTTGAAACACATATTGTTTTGCCAGGACAGACCCCTCGCCCTAGGTAAAATATGTCATAGATTGTTCCCTGATCTGAAGCACCCGTTTTGTTGACCTTGATTTCATGACACCCATAAACCAGTCGAATCGGATCTCTGCAGTATGCACTGTTTTAGGTCAATCAATTCGTTTACGTTTTCGTATTCGATTGTCGAAACGAAAGATCGAAAGCCCAAACGAAAGAACGAAAGCGAAACGAAAACCGAACCCACTGCGTTTGAGCCCTATGACTGCACATTGATTATTAAGTCAAGGGACGGAGCAGGTAACCCTGCGCCCAGGCTTCACTGCATCTCCAGGTGTTCAAAACAATAGTACCCTCAGGCCAAAGCTGTCTTTTATACAGTGGAGGCTTATAAACAAATCAAGAGCGGAGCAGAGACACATCGAGACCGCACTGTGTTTATAGAGGCTAAAATCAAGGACTATTGTATGAAAGGACGGGAACGGGCGATCTTCTGACATCGCTAGCGGAGGCCGTTGCATTGACCCAGTTTTGATGAATAGTCTATTTTTAGACCGAACGTAATAGTGCGCTTTAGCGTAGTAATCTAGACTAATAAGATGCGATGAAGTTTATGTCAATTAAGTAAGTAAACACATTTTCCATACGATTTGTTGGAATTAATTTACTTAGTGAATATCCAACACGCCAAAACTTTTATTTTTAGGCCTAGATCTAGTGCAGAAAGCTTGCACTCTTTTTCTCCCGGATGTTTACGTTACCGGAACAAGTGCTTTGGTTGTGTGGGAAAATATAAACATTGAAACAGACATGTGAAACAATGTGATACTGGTGGATATTTTTTGCAAGTTGTGGGATTTATATTCTTTCAAAATGCCAAACAAGTGTGGTGTTGTGAACTGCAAAGGCAACTACAACGAATCTAACAAGTGCCGTGTGTTTAAACTACCTAAAGACGAACAAGAAAAACAGAAATGGTTGAACGTTCTCCCCCCACGTGAGGATTTCGTTGTCGACCCAACAAAATTTTTTATATGTGAGAGACATTGGCCAGCGGATACACCTATGGTCAAGACACCAGGTGGACATACTCGGCCTGTGTTGCCACCAAGTATTTTTAATGTTCCTTCTTCTTGTTTGCCAACACCAAAACCAGCACCACGCGAGCCTACAGCTGAGGATCAACAGCTGAACTATTTCATCAAGAAAGACAGAATCACTTCGTTTTCTGATTTTTCTACTGACAAAGAGTTGTTAAAAAAGTATGAACATCTTTTCATATCTCGTCCAGAGGACAAATTTGTGTGTATTTTCATGGTGAAAGATTACAGAGAGAGTTTCTTGTCAATAATTTTTCACAACAAATCTACTTTGTGTTCACCTCTTACTCTTTAGACTGCTTTCAAGAATGGGATTAACGTGCCTTTGGGTAAAATCTTAAGTCCAAACATTGGTCTGTCATCCTACACACAATTCTTTGAGGCTGTGCACTCAGCGATTAACTATGACCTTCCTGTGGATGGTGGTGTTAAAAAAGTGGCAACGACTCTTCAACAAGTTCAAGCCTAAGAGTCGCTTGAAGCTGCCAAAGGCAAGAAACTCAAATTTCTTACAATGTGTCATGATGAAATGTTTGCATGGTGGACCTAGTGTTATGGTATCTGTTACCCCTGTTCACAACCTAACAGCTGCCTACCAATTCACTGTTGTCAAGAAAGCTGCTGCTGTTGTTGAGAAGACAGGTGGGATTGTTTTAGGGTCCATGACTGACAATCATAAAATCAATCAGCAATATTGCAAATTATCCACAAGAACTGACTTTGAGACTGTACATCCTTTGGATGATCAGCGAGCTTGTCATTTGTTGTACGATTCAGTTCACTTGCTGAAGTGTTTATTGTCAAGCGAAGTAAAAGACTTCATCCAAGAAGTTTCAAGGGATTGTTTGACTGTCCCACATGTGTGCACATATGAGTTCGTAAGGACTGGTTTGTGCTTTGTGAAGAAATCCAAACATAAAGCATGCTGCCGTCAAAGACTTGTCAATATTCTTCTCACCATGAACACCTACTATGGTTTTGGATTATTTTCTAAACATCTGCTGCGACGCCTGGCAAAATAAATGTTATTCTGCATGGGATTCATAATTTGGAAAAGGAACATCAAAGAAATTCAGCTCTGTACCAGACCTCCATCAAGAAGGCACGGCTCGCTGACTAATTTGGGCTGCAAGATGGTGAGTTATTTTTCATTTCTGTATACGGAGGAACCATTGCTATAAGACTACAGAAATGGTCCTGATTCATGGAATGGGCTATAAGGTGGTAAAAAAAAATCCAATAGAAAAGGTTGATTTCAAGGTCAAATTGCATGTGTTATTACATACTGAGGTCTTATGCCAGACGTTCTACTGTATGGTATCGTCATTAACTGTGGTAAAAATGCTTTATTTAATGAGATTATGTTTGGATGCAACATTGGTTACAATTGGTTAGTCTTAGGTGTCATAATAAGGCTGTAGGTGTCAATAATCAAATGGCCTTCGCTAGCGATGTCAGAAGATCGGCCGTGCGCGTCCTTTCATACAATAGTCCTTGGCTAAAATGCAAAACATTCAAGAGCAAATCAGGCATGTACTGCAATCGACATACAGAAAGTATCCAGGGAGTATATTCCACGAATGAATCCGCCAATTCGTCTGTCAGTTCCCTGATCTCTCAATCATCAACTGCCATGTTTAATGAATCCCTATCTGTTTATGTCTACATGAACATCACAGTAGCGTAGTTACTTCCTAACCGAAATTCCCAGCCAATAGCATACAAAAGTTTATAATCTACAGAGAGTTTCAAGTGAGCATGCCGGAGGGTGGATATTTTTCGTTCATTCCGTAGATTACTGTTACTATTCTCTTTTACTCGTGTTCAGACGGCCACTGGATAGAAAAAGTTTCTCTGTGCTGCTACTGCACATGTTGTTTTCACTGATACTGTTGTTCATATAACTGTATGTAAAAAAAATAACAATGGAGTATTGTTTTACTGAATCTGTGTGGGCTGCTGCATTTGTTGCTATACTAGGAACATTCTTATCAAATTGCTTTCTTTTGTAATCTATTGAAACAAAAAAAAAACAAAAAAAACCTTGCCACATGCCATGGCCGAGAGTAGGTCAATTTGTTGTTAATTACTTACACTGCTTTCCCAAGAAAACGGCTTTGATATTGTCACGTGAAGGTGTCCTCTTGTGGCTTCAAATTTGTCAGGAGTCCAGACTCATAACGTGATAAGTACTAATGTCCATAGCTTTACCATTGAGAAAAAAAAATGAAGTCACTTATAATAAGTCGGACCTTGGCGATTCTCGTCTGTACTTTCATAATAACTATCTAATTCTCAAAATTTTGAAGTGGAAGGTGGTATTCGATACCAACGGCCAGAAGGGACACAAACCATTCATTAGGACAGTTTGATTGGCAATTCCACAAATGGGCAATGTTTCCGCAGCATCATAAAGTATGCACTACCCTCGCGTTTTGCCCACGTTTGGTGTAAAACAATAAATGATTCCTCCTCCGTCAGTTATTTTCCCCTTTCCTGTGCAACCTACGTCTTCACTTCACCTCTTAACACCAGATTTGCAATTTTACTTTAGTAGTGTGGCCATTAGAAGTTTCATCTCCATTTGAATTCTCTCAACTTTCGCATTTCCGTGGTTGGAAGGGGATAGAAATAATTGATGGACGAAAAAAAATCAGGTATTTATTATGTAACGAATTGCCGTGTAATGACCGTCCACCTGCCCGTTCGATCGGTCTACCTTCCCGTTCGATTGTTCGAATTTATGTCTCAGGCTACCTGTTGGTAGAGCAGTTATGTCTGACCTGTCCACCTAATACTCCAGCGTCTTAGTTTGGCCACGGTGGAATCTTTGTGCACATTTTTATGGCTCACGAATTTGAGCTAGGTAGAACCTCCCAGTTTTCCCCTCTGTAATTTTCTGTAATTTTGGTTTTCTGTATATATTCCGGAACAAATCTGGAGTAGACAGTCCGCTTGACCCAACGAAAAGGGCCTGCTCGAGTAGAGCAGCGCACCTATGTAGGGCCCGCTTGCGGTAGACTCATTGCGAGGTCCTGCTCATGTAGAGTAGAACCTATCAGAGTCTATGAGACTCTGTCTATGGATAAGTACAGCGTCGAGATGGCCTGTGCTTAGGAGTCCGCTTGCGATAGACTCACTGCGAGGTCCTGCTTGTGTGAAGCAGTGTACCTGTGCGAAGTTCTTATTGTAGAACGTATATCAGGCGTATATTCACAGTGCCTGTAAGGCCTGTGTCAAAGTTACCTCATATAGGGTTGAGGTCCTGCTCGCGTAGGATAGTGTACCTGTCTGTAGTTCTTATTGTAGAACACAGGCGTATATTAACTGTGCCTATAAGGCTGGGTTAAAGTTAGCTCGTGTAGAGAGCGTTTATGACATTCAAGTTCGCGTAGGACTTAGTCATAGTAAATTGTTATATTTCTTGCTCTGCTAAAGCATGAAATAAGCTCGGTTAGAGTGGCTTGTGAGGCTAAGCTTAAAGTTAGCTCATTTAGCGCGGTGCTTGTGTTGCACACATCCTAAGTTCATATGGAACTCTAATATTTCCAGTGTTATACTTGCTTCCTGTGGCAGTGTTAGACATGTAAGCGTCAGCGTCCAGACAGGCTTCTGTCAGCGTGTAGTGCATTGTACCCTGCGTGTCTCTGAATGGTGCAGAACAGCGGGAAATCTAGAGGCCTAAGACCTGAAGTGACGACCTGTTTTCCATTAAAGTA
Organism: Onchidella celtica; assembly: GCA_963931925.1. Lineage (NCBI taxonomy): Eukaryota > Metazoa > Mollusca > Gastropoda > Systellommatophora > Onchidiidae > Onchidella > Onchidella celtica. The sequence continues at coordinate 24,047,469 of OZ007583.1, forward strand.
TCTTGTGCATAAGGTTAGGAATTTTCATTATATTGTGTATCCTGTGACTGTGATTAGAGCCTTTAACTGCATCCTGTACGAGTAGTCAGGACAATTTAGTTATACAACAGTTATCTTGTGGATGTGAACAGTGCTTTTGGTATATACCCAGTCTGTACGTGTGATCAGGACAGTTGTAATAAGGTGTATCCTGTAGCTGTGACCAGGATTTTTGTGTATTAACAGTATAACCTGTAGTGCATTTAAGAGAACGTTGTCTTCGTGGATTCCAGTTTCTCGAGAGATCAGACATTCTTCTGTTTAGGACCACCACCGTCAAGATCACGGATTAGGAATTAGTACAAGTAACGCTGTAGTTAGACTAGTTATTGGAAGAGTGTGGATATCTGTGTGTAATTTCCATTGAGGGCAGAGCCAGTAAGATATACATATGCCTTTTATTTGTGTTTTAGTGTGGCTTATTGTAATCTATTTTTCTTCTCTTTGCATGCACAGGTGATAGCCATTCATTGCATTAACCAAAAGTCTTCATTTCAGGGTAAATCTAGTTAGTTTAGTTTATTGTTGTTACATATATTATCTTTAGACCATTGACATCATACCCCACTGTGTGAAATATTTGTCCATCTTTTCAAGCTCCTTGTTCTTTTCATTCACTGGCGAGAAATTTCGGTAGCGTCCACCGAGTCGAAGGAGCCGCTGTTAACTACCAAAACAACAGTAACATTAGTAACAATCTGAAGTAACTTTTTATTCCCGTTTGTATATTTGTTCATATTGAGCATGGATCCAATTTCTTGCTGATCCACACTGAAATTCGCATGTACACTGCATACAGATATATTTTCTGTGAAGAATCTAAATTTCGCAGGCAGAGTTTTTTTTTAATGTTCATTGACATACGCATAAATCTTCGTGAGAGTTTTATACATTTACACGTCCATGGCTGTTGGACTGAACAGTGCCTGTATCTGCATTTTTGTCTGTGACTGACGTCAAACGGAACATAATTTGTTCTAAATAAAGTACACACTACAAAGGAAAAGTCTAGCTGTACATTGCCCAGGATTTGACATGAAAGGGGAGTAGAAAGAGGGGAGGGGGGGGGGGAGTGGACAACTGAGTGAAGGGAGTGCAGTCAGCTCTGCTATATTTATGATGGTTGAGGTACCCTGCAAGTGTTTTTCCCTTTCCAGACAGTCACTGCTGGCTTTTGTGTAAGACCAATAGACATGACTGTCACCTCTCACGGCTGTCACTGCTGCCTAAATCCATAAAGACACACCCATGCACACAGACACTCACTTCATCTCTCTCTCTCTCTATCTATCTATCTATCTATCTCTCTATCTCTCTCTCTCTCTCTCGCTCCCTCTCTCTCCTCTGATTGTCTGTTCTCAGAAATAATGATCCTTTCTCCATTGCCACCGTCTGGTGTCGATTTACTTGACTTTGCGATTGTTTTGATTAGCTATGGAAAAACTTGCGTTACCGATTCTGCGCCTTTTGGATCTCGCGTCATATGTATTGGTGTTGTTGACTTTATTTCTCCAACACCTAAACTGACATCTTAACTTGATCAGACACCTTTTCATTTTATACAAGTCAGTTTGCAGAAGTAACCGGAAGAAAGAAAGAAAGAAAACCACTTACATCATGAAACTGCATAAACATAAACTAGTTGGCCAACGGAATCGGGGCATACACAGATGTGATTTTTAAAGCTGAATTTTGATCACCGATGTGTAAATTGAGACGCAGAAGGAAATTTTCTGTCGAACTTTTTTTATTCTACTTGCAGAAAATGCGCCTTTTTTTCGGCTGAAAATGTAGGAACACTTTCTCCTGTTCCACTCAGTTGTGGCTCAAAGTCAACGAAGTATTAAACATGCATTGTACTTCAAGAACTTTTAAATTATGCCCACATACACCTTTAAGTTTTCCTAAGCGTAATATAATATTTTGTAGAGTTTAATTCTCAGTTGTTAAAAAGCCTTTCATGATTACATTTGAGACCTTACTTCCTTCATGATAATTATGATGATAATTATAATAAAGAAATCAGTACCCACCGAGTTTATTTTTTGTTAGTCATTTCATTGTTGTAAGACCTGTTTTCCATTTGACTGCAATGACATGTGTAGGCATGGGTACGATAGACACACGCTTGACGAAATCAGTTTTTGTAAAAAGTTTTATCTTTGCCGAGGGCCTTGTCTTTATCAGCCCAACACACATCTAGGCTACGTAAATAACTTTGACTGTCTACCAGCTAAATCCCCAAGAACGGTAAAAGTTTGAGCCGCTAGTTACCTTACCCGTAAAGAAACATGTTCAAACTCGTTGGTAGACGTCCATCAGGACATTAATACTTGTATTTCGATCATAGTGTATTCGTAACACTGAGTTTTACGCCTACGTCCAGAAAACCAGTTTCAATTCGTCATATTTGTTTTCAAAGACAGTAAAGTAGGAAAGCTCTATTAAACTTCAGGTTTTAAATTTTGTGTGGTTAAACTAAAAGCTGTCGCTAGGGCTTCCTTGCTATACGGTTCCCAGCCTAGGACCACCTGTTGGTAGGAAAGTGGCTGATGCCGACTTGCAAGCCACCATCAGTCAAGAATGTGACTTCCATGAAAGTATGAAAGGTCGTGGCTGGCGGCGATCCTACATAATGTAACTATGTCATAATAGGCTGTAGCTAGGCAAGATGCCTCTCCCCACCCCTCTTTCTTTCTCTCTCTCTTGATCTGCCGCGAGAAACACAACCCAATTTTTGGACATCGGCGTAGCCGAGGTTTGGGGGATCTTGTTGGAAAGGTAATACTAATAGAGAGTTTTCCGTGTGCGTTGGTAGCCGCAAACGTAAGGCCCGAGAGGGTCCAAGGGGGCACTGCGCATGCGCGACACCTACGGTCACGGACTGATGTGGAAAAAAGGGTTTTCCTGCAACGTCGACGTGAACGTGCGAAATCTGACCAAAGGGACATTACCACTATCGTAATGAAGGTAGGGGAGTTTACCGAAGATGCTAATTTATCTGAAACGTGTGAAATTTGGCGTCTGCTATACTACATTGGGTAGAAAGAATTTGTGGCAGAGATATAAAATTGACATGATATTGTGATCTCTTAGCACCGGTACTACGAAAGGGAAACAGACTCTACATCTGTATCTCACCCATTGTTACTTCAGCCTGATATGACCGTGTTATCACGAATGTTCAGCCTTTTTTAAAGTTATCTTTGTCCACAAACATCGACCGAACAACAAAACAGAGATTACATTCCTCAAGGCCATTTATATCGCAGGAATTATAGAATAATCATTGCAGATTTCAAAAGTGTGGTTCATAAATCACACTGTGTAATAGCTGTCTCGTTTCTTGTTAGAGCATTTCTAAACTCACCAACTTTTTTTTTTCGTCGCCCAGTACTGTTTAATTTCAAACATTTTATCATATTTGGGTGGGCATCAGTTGTCCCCCAAAACTCCCACTTTTGCAAATTGTGGCTTTAGAAGAAAATATATAAATTATTATCATCCTCTTTACTGAAAGATGTATCCGCATTTCTAATTGGTTATTTGTTTTAGAATTTTGCATCGAACAACTTTTGTTTTACATCCATAAACTTTTGCTCAAATCTTTCAAAGTAGGAGTCTATGATCTTGACAGAAGTGTGCAATGGCCAGCTTAAATTATCAGTGTAAAAACCAGACAGTGAAAATGTGCTGGAATACCATTCATCCATCTTAGACAAAGTAGTTCATGCGCACACTGATGTGACAGAAACAGTTTACACGAGAACTTGATGAAAATTAAGATTTCATAGAGATGACCACATGATAGGCAGTTTAAGTCATATTAGTTATTACTGCTTTAGTTGTTCTGACCTCTTGTCCATTATATATCTATCGCAAAATATTGTTGATGAGATTTGCTTCCAAACTGCTTGGATATCAGTGTCTAGATTTACTTACATAAATTAACCTGGGCTACATTTATTGGAATGGCAATTGAAGTCAGAATTAAGACAGCAGTAGAAGTTTTAAAACAAAATAGTGACACACAGACAATTTAAAATGAATGAAACGAGGAAACTAGGCCCACAGTGTGAATTCATTTAATGATTTCAAAATTCAGCGCCACAATATGTAACATTATGCAAGAAATATACCATAAATTTGCCGACGACTCTACTATTTTAGGTCTTTTATCTAACTCTGGCCACGAATATTCTAACATTGTACAATCCTTTCATTGTTGGTGTAATAACAACTATCTCCTACTGAATGGTAAGAAAACAAAAGAGCTTGTTTTTGACTTTAGGAAAAATAACAACGATCCTGTTTGCCCTCTTACTATCAACAATGAAGAGGTCGAAATTGTCACAGAGGCCAAATATCTTGGCATTACTATTGATTCATTGCTTAACTGGCATGCGCATGTAACATATGTATACAAGAAAGCTAACCAGCGCATGTATTTCCTCAGAAAGCTCCGCTCTTTAAAAGTTAGCAAAAGCATTCTGAAAATATTTTACACCATGGCTATTCAGAGCGTTTTGATGTGTGGAGTTGTCTGTTGGGGAGGAAACATCTTACAAAAAGATAAAAATAAGATCAATATTTTAATTAAAAATGCATCCAAAATTTGTATCTGTGATCTGCCATATTTTGATGAGCTGTACACTGGTGCTTGTATTAAAAAAGCTAATATTATTATAAATGACCCCCAACATCCCGTGAACAAAGAATATATAAGATCTGTAAGAAGTTTAAGGCTGTTGTCAAAGAAAACTAAAACTGAGCGCTATTTTAAATCGTTTATTCCATCATCAACTAGGATGTTACAATAATGTCGTCATCTTGATCGTAATCTGTGCACTTGAATTGTGTCCTGCGTGTCAGGTCAATGTGTTTTAGTTAGGGAAGCATATTGTGTGCACTGTTAATTTTGTTTATTTATTAGTGTGTGTGTATATAATATAATATATATGTGTGTGTGCGCGCTATTTTACATACGTTTTGTTTCTGTAACTGTATTGTTATGTATTCAATGATCAAAACAAATTTCCTTGTACAAGGACGAATAAAATTTATCTTATCTTATCTTATCTTATCTTATAAATATCAACATGTCCACCAGCTAAGCTCAGAAGACAAAAATGCCATGGAAGAATGACCATCCACTCTTATGACCACCTGAATACACAATACTCAAACCCTGCTGGACATTAGTCATCCCTCAGGTTTGTTGTATTATGTCATTTCACTGATAATCTATACCAATAATTTTATTTGGGTATACATAAGAGACTATGACAAATAAAATAGCACTGTGTAAGACTCTGCAAAACACCGATAGTCTGTGAAAATGGCGAAATGGTGACAGAAAGTACAAACTGAGAAAGTGGGTTATGGCTATTGGCTTTTCTGTATACATGACACCAGATGTTACAGCTGTAGTTTCTTGAGAAGGCATTCTGTTAAAGACATGAATACACTGAATAAGTTGTTAACGTAAACTAATATTTCATTCGCAATCTCGCATCCTGTTTGGCCAGCATTTATTCCATATGTATTTGACATAATGTAAACACCTGGATGAAATGGGGTTCCATCACGACCAAAGACTATCTTATCAAAGAATATGTCATGCAAGAAGCTAATATGATCCGCCAAATAAATCATACTGTTAGTGTTGCGTAAATGTATTATATTCCTCACTTGACATTTTCATGTGATTATCCCATAAGAACCGTTTGATCTTGTTTTCAATAATATCTACATAGACACAGTGTGTCTATATTATTATAAGTGGGTACATATCCTAGTTCCACCAAATCTACATGACAATTCACTAATTTTATCAGCTAAGGCAAGGACTTGTATGGCATTTGAGTTTTTTCAGTACCTTAATTTACTGGATATAAGAAGTAATTTGCCAAAAATGTCTCTCACAGTCTCTGCTGCTAGATAAGAAAAAGTTGCCAATCCTAACTCAAGCAGAAGCAGAGAAAAGAGAATAAACATGATAGTTTAAGATCGGGTATATCATCGTAATTAATATCTAAGGCCATGATAAGATGATGAATGTCATCCATCTCAGCTTCACTTCACAACAAATCTCAGCAGCCGTTGATACTAATTCAGTCCAATATGTGTCCAACTTTGAACATACATCAACGGAGAAGACTAAACTGCCATTGTTGAAATGGTGCCAATATTTGGTTGATCAATTGTAGTACTCCTCAGGATGTTGAGTGTAGCTGTACAAGATACAGAAGAAGGGTCATGTTGAGGATGTGCTAAATAATGTGGACAGCTCTAAATAATCTATAATATGATGGTAATGAATGAGATGGCATGAGCTGGTCAGAACATTGTATATATAAGACTCAGTTTTGTAATACAATGTACCATTGTCATGCATAAGTCTTAGTTATGAATAAACTTCACTTCCTATAATATAATATACTCAATGGCAAACATATGCAGAAGAAAGAAGCCCCGAGTCAGCATAAAAATCAAATTTTACTCGTATCTTCCAACCAGGAATTTTAAGAGCCAGTTTCGACAACTGCACCTTTTCTCAAATAGTTGTCAAACAGTGGAAGTATCTCACTACAAATCCAGCAAGAAGTCAAATTAGTGAATGCTCTGACTTGGATTTGTTTTTCATTGAGCTTCTGGTATAGAGCTGAATAAGAAATATATATACACAATTGCTAAGTTCTTTTAAAGTCATTCAGATTTACAATATTTGACTGTTCACTGATTAGCAAATCTGTCCAATAGTATTTGGTTAGTTAGGAAAAAAAAAGCAGACAGAAAGAGAAGCAAAACTGAAATTTTGAATTCACTTATCACTGCAACCTAGACATATCCTGTGCCCTGAATTTTTAAGTTGCATAAATTGGATCTTGTCTTGCAGAACCTTGGCACTAAAGTTCCTGAATATTTCATCTCTCTAAAAAACAAAAAGAGGAAAGAAAATGCACTGTACAAAGTCAGCCTGATAACAATGATATTAGTTTTCGAAAACAATCAACATCTTCCCTAATAGTAAACAGCAAAATCATTTTAAGATCAATAACGAAACTTCATATTGGATGTAACTTGCAAGTTAAGAAAGAACTATGCATGAAGATGATACAATATTTTAAGACTTCATGCTTTCTAAATAATTGACAGCCTCGAAGGAAGAAATGGACATGTATCATTAACTAAACTCTTGTACATGTATATAAATTTTAATATAGTTTATCTTCTATCTAAGTTCTTTGAAGTCATCCAAATTTAGATAAAGATGGACAAACATGTTGTTTTGTTATATGACTGACTTATTCTTGATAAAATTCAGGAGGAATTGCCCCTTATCTCAAAAGACAGAATGTCTTCAAATTTCCAGGCAATAAAGTGTGGTTACTAGCCACAGCCACCTCTGAAATGATTGTATTACAGATAGGCAAACATCTGAACTGTTGAGAAGGGCATGCTACTGCTGCTCTTGTTGATGGTGAGTCTGCAAATGTGTAGAAAATTTCAAAATTCATTAAACAAATAATGTAACCCTGGATACTTGAATGATCAGTTCAAATGTAAGTTCCAACTGGCTTAATTATGTGTAAGTGTCCATATAGAGCATTTCAACAGAAAAGAAGTGTTGCTACAGATCTGTTCCTGAGAGTGGATCTAAGGCATGATTGTGGCCTTACCATGACATGAAAAATGATAGGCCTTGTGAATGATAGACCAGATATTACTATTCTGTGTAATTATACAGACCAAGCTTTCATATTTTAATCAATGGAGAGAAAGTGCATGGGATGCATGCAGGGATATGGATCTCTATATAATTATATGAAAATCATTATTTATTACTTTTAAACCACATGTTAAGTGATTACACATAAATATAAATTCTGTTACAAGCCCCCCTCCCCACCCACACACACACACACACACAAATGTCTTGAGGGTTTTGATTCACGAGAAACCAAAAAATTCCAACTGCAATCTCTTATGTCTATACAAAAAAAATGTAAGAAAACCCCTTTGTTCCCTATGGACTCAAAAACTACTGGACGTATTGAACTGAAATTTGGCACACACAATTGTACGATACTGACCAGTGTTCCTATGTACATAGGCATAAAAAAGCTTATGGGATTCGTGAGTTATTCCAATAATGCGATAAGAATGGAACAGTAAATTTGCGAGAGCGTTTGATCCGAATTGTACGTTCGTTAACCTATGACCTCTTTCTTTGTTAATCGCTTTTCCACTTCCGGCCCCGGAATTCGATTCATAATCACAGTAGTGTCTGTGAGAGCTAGATCTAGCATGCACTGATGCAGCATGCCCCCTAAAAAACGTACTATCGGTAGGCATACAAGTCTCAAATCGCTGTAGTTTTTTTTATTGGAAATTTATTGTTTCGCCATCATTCAGATCTATTTCGAGTCATGGTTCGCCATTTTAAGGTTTCGTTATCATTACCTGCGATGTGTTCACTATCAAACACACTAACCCGTGCGCAAATCATGCAGTTGTACGGGATGCGCAGGGTGTCAACTCACAAAGGCAGAGCAGTAAGACTTATTTAAAAACAAACAAACAAAAATAAAATAAACAAATAGGAACAGGCCAGATGAAGCAGGTCCATAATAACCACCCAGAACTGAGACCAATATTCAAACCGATTTATCCCCGGCAGGGCCGGGGACCTCAGCTAGTTTAAAAAAAAAATGTAAATCAGTAAATGCAATCTTAGGAAGTTAGGGAAGTGAGATGTAATGTAAAAATAGTAATAACACACAATACTACATATTTTATTATGCAGTTTGTTTTCATGTGCACAACACGCTTGCTTGGGCCTGCATTAATTCTCGACGTGTCTGTCTGTATAACAAATTTGGAGTAAAGAACAGGGAAAACATTCAGGGTAAAATCATCACAACATGCCTCTGAGCAAAGTAAAAGTATTCAATCTTCGTGAAATGAACTTTCATTCCTGTCTACCGTTCTCACACACTTTCTAGTGAGGTCTAATTTGCCCTGATCAGCTGATATGCGACATAGATCTAGATCTAGATCTACTTCAAGCAGTGTGCTCACCGCTTCAACGGATACACGTCACTTAGCAGCAAAACTATTCAGTTTTCACACCTTAGCACTTGATTTTTCAAAGGTGCTCAATAAACTATGCTGAAATTTCAAATTATTCTGGTTTTTCTTGCTGTAAACACTCCATGAAATGAATAAAAGAGTTGTAATCGAAGGGATGAGGACAAGATCCACCATCTTTGAAACACAGCTTTGGGCCGAATTTCACCCCCTGGTGTGTTTACCATTGAATAACTATAACAATCAATGTTTTTAAAATCGCATACACTACTCACATCGTGGGTAAGTGGTTCAACGGTCATAAAAATAGCATTTCAGCATAAAATATTGCAACATGTAGACGCTACATACTTCCACGCGAGGCGTCTGGTCTTCCCGAATCGGACGACTGCTTCAAACGTCAGGTATCCTAGGACCGAGATGTAATCAGGTTGAGCTACGGCACAGGGGTCACACAGCGACAAATTTTAGTTTCGCACAAAATTACTCTATGCCTCCTTCCAGGGAAAACTCTCTAATACCAAGTCTGGTGCCAGGAGGCAGAAATTGTCGATTACACCACAACATTTGAAAGACACTGAGATTGTTCATGTCCAAGATATGACAAAGTATGCCTGCCGTGAAAATAGGTTACATTATATACATTGTTAATCGCGTAGATTAGACCACAAGACAGAAACCTTTTAAATTTAATGTGCGGGCTTTTCTCCTTATGTCCTCATTGAAATGCGACCACACTTCCATCTGCCATTACAAAATTGGCTTGAAATGGTTTTCAACACGCAGGGAAAGGACACTGGATATTTTATTACTAGGCAAAGATGTCCTTTACCGCTGTTGACGACCTGGAAGAATGCTTTGTGAGAACAATAGTGACATTAATTATCACAGCTGTGCGGCTGTCAAAAGTAATGGTTCTACTAACTTCTACCCTCACAACATCAGTTATGAGAAGGAAGTAGACCTCAGAAGGAAAACAGCCATTAATATAAACATAGAATTTAGTGGGCTGTTTGAAATATTCGCAGTCCATTTGATACGGCACGCGGGTGAACATCGCCTACTTGAAGGATAGAATCAATTAATCTGTGGTCTTTTCATTCTGGCGAATAAAAAACATATGTCGGAAATAACAGATGAGCAATCCAAAAAGTTCAGACAAGGTCACTTCGTTTCATGACACACCGGTTGTAGTTAACCACTGATGGATCGCATGTCTTCCGAGGATGACCTGAAGTTTTAGATGTTGCTCTCAAGAATGTCCTTTGTATAATATCTGTTGTGTGTTTTGTTTTTGCCGGCGGAATGAAAAGAAAATCATTTTGGCTTGTAATTTTTAAAGCATTGTCAGTGGACTGAGCAATAGAAAACCTCGGGGCTGGCTTCAATGGTAACCTCGCCCATTACGAACAACCAAGCTATATTTGAATTGCATTTGAGGGCAAAGGTTTTCTATAAATTTGCCAGACATTAAGTAAAATATTTTACCTATTTGGAGCAGGTGGGGTTTTGTTTTCTTGTTGTTTTTTATGGGGGAGGGGAGTGCCATTTTTAGTGCGTTCGAATGGACAGGACATTTCTGCATAACCACAGCCACAGGAATCATCACATTTCCACTGGCTTTGATTTCACATTCTCATACCGTCTGTTCAGCTGACAAACCCAGACTTGTAAGACAGGAAGGCTGTTTTGAGTTTGTAAACCGTGATCTTCGAATCATATTGCCAGGCTTTGACGTGTGTCGATCGAGTTAGACGCAACTACCTGTTTTCATTTCCGCCGACATGTATCTGTGCCGACAACGTGGAGCAAGAATTTTATTCACTCCAGATAGCGGCAGGAAGCCATCTCTTCCTTAGCACGATATGTTTTTGTACGTCGAAGTAGTTTCGCTAGAACTAAATATCAGATACAGCTTCCGTTCCTTTATGCCGAAGGAGTTGTGATATTGGCTGGCATTCTTAGATCATGGTAAATTCACTGTATTATTTTGGCAATCCCGATTATACATAAATATCTGACTCGTCAGGGTACTGCTGAGAATGAATCCATGAAAGCGTTACTTCATAGCAGTTAGTTCTGTCAGGAGCACAGTTGACTTGCTTTGTAAGTAATTGTCAAATAATTTTAAAATACTAACGTCCATGTGGCACGGGCTCTTCGAAAATGTCTGTTTATGTTGACGCCAAAGGCCTTCTCATGACATTCATTCCTTTCTACAAATAAAGGCAGGAGAGAGAAATCCCTCTATTATGTCATTGATTGCCCAGAATTTGCCGAAACTCGCAAGTGATAGATGCCGGTCAGTGCAGAAGCTCGTGGGATTTTGTAGACTGCACATGATATTAGAATCTTTGCACACAAACCAAGTTTGAATGGTGGTTTTAACAACCCTGTTCTCCACCCTCTTATCCCTTGTGGTAAATCCCCATTGTTAGCTACTTATTCACTCTTGTTTCAACGGTAGCACCACATTGATCAACCCTGCAGGGTGCAATTATAAGACAGTCGTCCCGCCTGATTCGTCGTGCAAGCCAAACGCCTATTGTATTTTTTAGAACAATATTACAGCATAACTATTGACAGTGGCTCCTGGGTATTTTCTGTACACTAAACGACAAAACCCTGAAAAAGTTGTTAATAGAAATGTACGCGTGAAATACCACAGAAGTCAGGGAGCAATGAAGATGCACAAAAGAAGGAACCATCGGCAATTCAATCTGCAAGTGGTTTCCACCACCATGCGGGACGGAGTGACTACCTGTGCTCATTCTGACGGCGTGTGCCAGGTGGGAAACATTTACAAAGACATGCAAAAATCATAGACAGCATTGACATGAGAACACATGTTTGATATAGATGCTGTGAGTTTTCTGCTGTGAGGAGGTCATCAGGTTGTCTGGTAGCATATAGACAGTGGGTCGGGTTCCATGTTGTTGAGCATGTTATCTGTTGTCCGCCGACATTACAGAACATTAAACAACGGATAATATGAGCAGAAAGGGCCCTGTAGGGTGTACTGGGGCAGAGGACAATGAAGGTAGATCTTTAGGCGGGTCCTTGCACAGAAAGATGGATGGATGCCTTTGGTTTCGTAAGAAGAATGTAGTAATGGATATAGGCACACTCATGCCGACTTAATACTGAATTATTTGCCTCCCAATAATAATTTTCATGGCTGCACTTTGGATTATGAACTTTGGCCTCTTGCGAATTCATATTACAGTAATATACTCTTTCTATGCGTTACCCCCCCCCCCCTCCCCCACTCCCCATTCCCATATCATATTTCGATACTTTGATAAACGTGGGAGAATAAATGAACAGGAAAAACTTAGTAATTAAATGCTGCATGTGTATTGTATTTCTAAGTTGATATAACTGATTACACTGGATTCAGCGTTATGTCGGGTGACCTAAGATTGCTTGCTGTGTGCTACAGAGAGAGAGAGAAAGAAAGAGAGACAGAGAGAACTGTATTTTCCCCTTACTTGAGCTTTGTCATTGCGAGTTACAAGGCTGCTGGTCCTGTATTAGAAAAATCGAATTAGAGGCGAGTACGAAATGTTTGGCTTCCACAATAATGCATTTTCTCGGTTTTGAATGTTTACAGCTTTGAGATGTGAAGGAGATCTAAGATAAAAATTGTAGCTCAGAATTGGAGTGCCTTAGTTTGCAACACTGGATCACCCGGGGTTTCAGAAAAGGGGTCGTCGCCCCTATCTATCAGCGAAAGCACAAGGATGCTTAATATGGTAATAAATATTATCTTCCATCCTGATTTTTTTTTTTTTTTTACTTTTTCGTCCATCAATTATTTTCACACCCTTCCAGCCACAGAAATGCCAAAGTTGATAGAATTCAAATGGAGATAAAACTTCTAATGACCACACAAAAGTAAATTTGCAAATCTGGTGTTAAGAGGTGAAGTGAAGACGTAGGTTGCACAGGAAAGGGGGAAATGACTGACGGAGGAGGAATCATTTATTGTTTTACACCAAACGTGGGCAAAAAGCGAAATAGTGCATACTTTATGATGCTGCGGAAACATTTATCATTTGTGGAGTTGATAATCAAACTATACTAATGAATGGTTTGTGTCCTTTCTGGCACTTGGTATCTGTCAGGATTCGAGGTGAGTAGGGTTTTGGGGATAATAGCGCATTCGACTAATCGAAAGGCCACTCACACTCGTCCAGGCACAACCAGAATAATTAATAACACATTTGTTAATTATAGAAATATCAGGCCTGAAGGGCCATACTACTTTATTATGGATAACAATAGATATGATTGTAGATAAAATAATATGATTGCAGATACAATAGATATGACTGCAGATACAATAGATATGATTGCAGATACAATAGATATGATTGCACATACAATAGATATGACTGCATCAATTAGTGGCTACATCAAAACTCCATTGTGGGAACTCAAGCTTGTCGCTGAACTTATTAACTGTAGTTCAAGAGTTCTAGTCTCACATGGGATACAACTATGGCATTCAATATAACATGAGATACAATCTCCACGTACTACTTCTACAAAAGATTATTTCTATGAATGTCTTCAATACTTCTTTCTTTCCATACACACTATCACTCTACACTGCATCAATCACTGTCTCTCTTGTGAGGATTGCCAGGTGGCTCTCCTACTACTCAACTTCCGTCGCTGGCTGATCTAGTACTGACAGTAATTCCTGTCTCGTTAGTGTGGACTTATGGATTGCCTACCATTATACGCTCGTAGCAAAGTACGAGCGTAGATCCAAAGGACATGGTTCGCACTTTTGGGCCTAGTGCGACGAGGCGTATATCTCAACTCTCTGGACTATGACACAGACACTCCACTTTTACTTCACACGTATATGTTCTGTCTAAGCTCGACTGCACTGTCAGGCCCTGGGGCTCGAGCCGAGAGAAACCTCACTGGAGCGAATGATTTCCACAGCCGTTCTCTGATTAAACAATGGCGGCTTAAGCTTATATATCTCCAGCCAAACCCCGTGAAAGTTTCTTGCCTCACCTTCTGAATCTCGTGCCGAGCTCACATGCCTCGGGGCTCCTTGCACAATTCACCGCCTTAGGGCGTGAGTACATTAACCTACAAATTCCCACCTTTCTACTCTAAGGGTCTGATCACACTAACACTACTCATTGGATCCCTAAAATTCAGATCATGACACATTCTGGTAGCGTCAGGATTCGAGGTGAGTAGGGTCTTGGGGATAATAGCGCATTCGACTAATCGAAAGGCCACTCACACTCGTCCAGGCACAACCAGAATAATTAATAACACATTTGTTAATTATAGAAATAATAACAGTATCGAATATCACTTTCCACTTCATAATTTTGAAAATTAGGTGTTAAGAAAGTACAGACCAGAATCGCCAAGGCCCGACTTATTTTAAGTCACTTCATTTTTTTTTTCTCGAAGATAAAGCTATGAACATTAGTACTTATCAGGTTATGAGCTTGGACTCCTGACAAATTTGAAGTCACGAAAGAACACTTTGACGTGACATTTTAAGGCCATGTTAGTATCAGGACGAGATTACAGAGAAAGCAAAATGCCCTACTTGTGATAGGCGTTTTCTCGGGAAAGCAGTGTACGCAATTAACAGCAAATTGACCAACTCTCGGCCATGGGATGTAGCAAGTTTTTTTGTTTTTTTTCAATAGATTACAAATGAAAACAATTTCATAAAAATGTTACTAGTAAAGCAACAAATGCAGCAGCCCACACAAATTCAGCAAAGCAATACTCCATTGTTATTTTTATTACATAGTTATATGAACAACAGTATCAGTGAAAACAACATGTGCAGTAGCAAGACAGAGAAATTTTTAGATCCAGTGGCCATCTGAGCTTGCGTAAAAGAGAATAATAACAGAAATCTATGGAATGAACGAAAAATATCCACCCTCTGGCATGTTCAATTGAAAGTCTATCGTAGATTAACAACTCTTGTATCCCACCGGCGGGGAATTTCGGTTAGGAAATAACTAAGCTACTGTGATGTTCATGTAGACATAAACAGACAGGGATTCATTAAACATGGCAGTTGATGATTGAGAGATTAGGGAACTGACAGACGCATTGGCGGATTCATTCGTGGAATATACTTTCTGGATACTTTCTGTATATCGATTGCAGTACATGCCTGATCCGCCTTGATTTGTTTACAAGCCTCCACTGTATAAAAGACAGCTCTGGCCTGAGAGTACTATTATTTTGAACACCTATAGGCACATTGCGGATATCGGCCATTTTTACGTCAGGACCGACGCTTAACCATGGCGGTGGTAGCACTGATTTTGATTCGCTAGCTGATTTGCACTGTGAGCACTTCAGGCGTCGCGAACCAATCGGCGGTGAGCTAAAAAAAAAAAGTTC